>JBBDHG010000118.1:350000-352500 GCA_037951165.1 Lophius americanus
GAATCCTGGAATCATCGATCTGAGATATGGGTTCAAAGGTGACACTGATGCACATCTACCTTTTCTGGAGTCGCCCTCTCCTTTGGAGGCGATCGTCCTTAAGGATGAAATAAATCATATTAAAAACACAAACAGTGAAGCTCCGCCTCCTTTTAGCTTCGACTGTCTGTGTGTGTTTTTATGTTTAGTTCTGTGTTTGTGTGTTTTTATGTTTAGTTCTGTGTTTGTGTGTTTTTATGTTTGGTTCTGTGTTTGTGTGTTTTTATGTTTAGTTCTGTGTATGTGTGTTTTTATTTTTAGTTCTGTGTTTGTGTGTTTTTATGTTTAGTTCTGTGTGTGTGTTGGTTTTTTTATATTTAGTTCTGTGTTTGTGTTTTTATTTTTAGTTCTGTGTTTGTGTGTTTTTATGTTTAGTTCTGTTTTTGTGTTGGTTTTTTTATATTTAGTTCTGTGTTTGTGTGTTTTTATGTTTGGTTCTGTGTTTGTGTTGGTTTTTTTATATTTAGTTCTGTGTTTGTGTGTTTTTATGTTTAGTTCTGTGTTTGTGTTGGTTTTTTTATATTTAGTTCTGTGTTTGTGTGTTTTTATGTTTGGTTCTGTGTTTGTGTTGGGTTTTTTATATTTAGTTCTGTGTCTGTGTGTTTTTATGTTTAGTTCTGTCTTTGTGTGTTTTTGTGTTTAGTTCTGTCTTCGTGTATTTTTATGTTTGGTTCTGTGTTTGTGTGTGTTTTTATGTTTGGTTCTGTGTTTGTGTGTTTTTATGTTTGGTTCTGTGTTTGTGTGTTTTTATGTTTAGTTCTGTGTTTGTGTGTTTTTATGTTTGGTTCTGTGTTTGTGTGTTTTTATGTTTAGTTCTGTGTTTGTGTGTTTTTATTTTTAGTTCTGTGTTTGTGTGTTTTTATGTTTGGTTCTGTGTTTGTGTGTTTTTATGTTTGGTTCTGTGTTTGTGTGTTTTTATTTTTAGTTCTGTGTTTGTGTTGGTTTTTTTATATTTAGTTCTGTGTTTGTGTGTTTTTATTTTTAGTTCTGTGTTTGTGTGTTTTTATGTTTGGTTCTGTGTTTGTGTTGGTTTTTTTATGTTTAGTTCTGTGTTTGTGTGTTTTTATTTTTAGTTCTGTGTTTGTGTGTTTTTATGTTTGGTTCTGTGTTTGTGTGTTTTTATGTTTGGTTCTGTCTTTGTGTGTTTTTATGTTTAGTTCTGTGTTTGTGTGTTTTTATGTTTGGTTCTGTGTTTGTGTGTTTTTATGTTTAGTTCTGTGTTTGTGTGTTTTTATTTTTAGTTCTGTGTTTGTGTGTTTTTATGTTTGGTTCTGTGTTTGTGTGTTTTTATGTTTGGTTCTGTGTTTGTGTTGGTTTTTTTATGTTTAGTTCTGTGTTTGTGTGTTTTTATTTTTAGTTCTGTGTTTGTGTGTTTTTATGTTTGGTTCTGTGTTTGTGTGTTTTTATGTTTGGTTCTGTGTTTGTGTTGGTTTTTTTATGTTTAGTTCTGTCTTTGACCCGAATTATGTGACTGTTGTTTGTCATTGTTGCCAAACAGAATCAACAGAACTGGAGCAGATTCTGGGGTTTTCTTTTAATGGGTTGACGTGAGAAAGGTTCTGATTCTCACGCCGGGCCTGTTTGATGCAGTGAGATGTTTCTCCTGTTGGATCCACAGAATTTATTCAGACTCCTTCACTTTTTCACATTCCCTCATGCTAAAATCATTTTAATTCCTTTTCCCTCATCCATCTCTTCAAACCCCCCATACCCACTCATCATCATCATCCTCATCATCATCATCATCTGCTGTTCTTCTCTGCAGATCCTCTCAGGTTCTGTCAGGGTGGACAGAGTCGTCCATAACACACTTCTGTCTGTCTAGTTCTGTGAGCTGAGGGTCATCGATCTGTTGGAAGGAGAACCTTCAGAGTTCTGCCCAGAGTTCTGAAGAGTCTGGACCAGGTTTCCACTGAGGGCATCTCTGTACTTGACTCTATTTAGTTTTCTTCAAACCCCCCACCCAGTCTCTGCTGCTGAAGAACCCCAACAGCCTGATGCCCCTCCACCACTACCTCCTGTGTGACCTTATATAGAGGTGTGTGTGTGTGACCTTATATAGAGGTGTGTGTGTGTGACCTTATATAGAGGTGTGTGTGTGTGACCTTATATAGAGGTGTGTGTGTGTGACCTTATATAGAGGTGTGTGTGACCTTCTATAGAGTTGTGTGTGTGTGACCTTATATAGAGGTGTGTGTGACCTTCTATAGAGGTGTGTGTGTGTGACCTTATATAGAGGTGTGTGTGACCTTATATAGAGGTGTGTGTGTGTGACCTTATATAGAGGTGTGTGTGTGTGACCTTATATAGAGGTGTGTGTGTGTGACCTTATATAGAGGTGTGTGTGTGTGACCTTATATAGAGGTGTGTGTGTGTGACCTTATATAGAGGTGTGTGTGTGTGACCTTATATAGAGGTGTGTGTGACCTTATATAGAGGTGTGTGTGTGTGACCTTATATA
>JBBDHG010000118.1:355000-390000 GCA_037951165.1 Lophius americanus
TTTCCAGTCATCATATTGAGACAATCAATGAATATTTTCAGCTAAAAAGTCATTATATTGAGATAATCAATGAATATTTTGAGATAAAAAGTCAAAGTATTAGAATAAAAAGTCATTGTTTTGAAATAAAACGTCATTATATTGAGACAATCAAGGATTATTTCCAGATAATAAGTCACTATATTCAAATAGAAAGTCATTCTGGGACACACACATGTTGACATAGTAAGTTGTTATTTTACACAGTAAGTCTTTTTTTTGTCTTTAGATACAGAGTCTTTACATTGAGGTAATAGATCTTTATCACACACTGTCACTCACTACATGCAGAGATGAGAATAGAGTTCTTGGAATAGTGACTCATTCTAGTGGAGCAGATCTCTGACATAAAAGTACGTGTGATTATTGGTTTCCTAAACTCTGATTCTGTTGAAGGCACCAACCATCACAGAGATCGTCTACGGCCCGGAGATAAAGCTGATCGTTTGTGATCAGACTCCTCCTTCTAATCTCTACCGGGGAATAACAAAGCCTCGTTACGGTGCAGAACGTGAAGTTAGGACTCCCTCCATCAGGAGTGACTCCTCCTGGTGCAGAACACTTCACCTCCTTTTTCTACAAGCAGCGCGTGAAGAAGGAGGAAGGAGGACGAGTGAACTCACTGCAGCGCCGCAGAGCGATGGGTTCCTACGCAGAGTCACCAGCGCCATCTCCCAGCAGACCACCACCAGTCGGCAAGCTCAGACAGGCTCAGCGAGTTCCTCCGGCGGTGAGCGGTGGGCGGGGAGAACTCTGGTATTTGTCTGTGAAAAAAAAGATAATAAACCTGTTCCATAAAACACCTGACTGATTCAGGGAGTCCTACAAACTCAAGGAGCAGGAAGTCATTATATAAATATACAAAGTCATTATCTTCATGTAAAAAGTCACAATAACCAGATCAGCAGACGCCATAACGAGATAATAAAGGATTACGAAGCTGGAGTGATCAGAGGTTGGAGTGAACATATGGTTGGAGTGAACATATGGTTGGAGTGAACAGGGGTTGGAGTGAACATATGGTTGGAGTGAACAGGGGTTGGAGTGAACATATGGTTGGAGTGAACATATGGTTGGAGTGAACATATGGTTGGAGTGATAAGGGGTTGGAGTGATAAGGGGTTGGAGTGATAAGGGGTTGGAGTAGACAGAGTTTAGTGTGAACAGAGGTTGGAGTGATCAGAGGTTGGAGTGAACAGAGGTTTGGATGGATCATAGGTTGAAGTGATCATAAGGTTTGGGGTGATCAGAGGCTGGAGTGATACAGGGTTGGAGTAGACAGAGGTTAGTGTGAACAGAGGTTGGAGTGATCAGAGGTTGGAGTGAACAGGGGTTGGAGTGAACAGAGGTTTGGATGGATCATAGGTTGAAGTGATCATAAGGTTTGGGGTGATCAGAGGCTGGAGTGATACAGGGTTGGAGTAGACAGAGGTTAGTGTGAACAGAGGTTGGAGTGATCAGAGGTTAGTGTGAACAGAGGTTGGAGTGATCAGAGGTTGGAGTGAACAGGGGTTGGAGTGATCAGAGGGTTGGAGTGAAGAGTGTTTGGAGTGGACAGAGGGTGTGAGTGAATAGAGGTTGGAGTGAACATAGTTGGAGTGTTGGAGTGAATAGAGTTTGGAGTGAACAGAGGTGGAGTGATCAGAGGGTTGGAGTGAACTGAGGTGGAGTGATCAGAGGGTTGGAGTGAACTGAGGTGGAGTGATCAGCGGTTGGAGTGATCAGAGGTTGGAGTGAACATATGGTTGGAGTGAACAGAGGCTGGAGTGAACATATGGCTGGAGTGAACAGAGGTTGGAGTGATCAGAGGTTGGAGTGATCAGAGGCAGGAGTGAACGGAAGTTGGAGTGATCAGAGGAGTGTCTTCTACCCTGGAGGCTCCATGAACGTGTGGCTGCTGTTCATCCTCATGAAGCCTTTATAACGCCTCTACATAAACATGATATTTGCGTAGATCCGCTCCTGCGTTCATGCAGACTCTACGCCGAACCCAACGAGGGCGTTTGTAACGTGTTAGGAACCGGAATCACGTTTCTTTTCGGTAACAAAACCAGCATTAACGTTACAGTTTGCGACAGCCGTTAACATTGGCCGCGGCGTCCGTGACGTGAAGTCAGTAAAACCCGAGAAGAAGACGGTTTACTCACCCTCTCTGGGCTCTAGTTTCCTGACCGACCAGTCTGCTCGGTTTTTCCTCGAGTACCGAGAAGATATTCCGCCCTCGACAGTTTTCTCTGGACTGACTGTTTACGGTGTGGCGACTGCCTCCGGTAGAGGAGGACCCGGACCGTGGACTGCGGGAGGAGACGATGACGTCACCGGCAGGCTCAACTCCTTGGCCACACCATAAAAGTAGAAGTAGAGGAATGTTGAAACACTCCTGCATTTAAAGTGTCAGCAGAGTCAAAGATTACCGGAGTGTTTTTAAGAAGAAAAACACAACAACCTCTAATATACTTCAAGAATAATGACAATTATCACAATACATCGATTTCATTTCATTTACAATGTGATTATGATTATTAATCATTTCAAAAAGAATGACTACTATCTCCATAAAATGAAATTCTACCTCGATGTAATGATTACAATCTCAAAATGATGACTTAAACTTTCCCATCATAATGACTTATTATCTCAAAATAAATAAATCAATCAAAAAATTAATCTTATAGCACCGATTCGCAAGAAATGTTTTCTGAAGACATTTTCCAAAAAGAGCAGGTCTAAATCAAAGTCTGTATTCCTTCTAATAATGACTACTATCTAAAAATAGTGACATATCAAGATAACAAATCAATCAATCAATAAAAATAATAGTAATGAATAAATAAAAAAGGAATAATCTTTTAAAAGATAATCTTAATGAAATAAAAGTTACAACTAGAACCAGACCTTAATCTCCCGATTCCACCAAAAAACTATTGAAACTCAATTTCAAATGATAAATTATATTAATCCCTGTAATAAGTATCTAAGACAAAGCATCAACATTGACAAGAACAATTGAATGTTTTTGTGATCCTGGCACTGAAAATTTAGACTATTTGTTTTTTTGTTTTTTTACATGTAATTATTCTAAATGTTTTAGGGAAGCATTTCAAAATAAGATTTCTGAAAAGGACTCCCATCCCACAAAAAAGGCAATACTGCAATCAGAATGTGGAATTTGAATGCAAGACAAAAACATAATGATATGCAGATTATTTTATCCAGTCAATTCATCCACTCTTCCTGTTTAGACATTCCAATTCAGGAATGTCAAAACCACTGCTTTGAATCGAATGAGTTAATAATCTATAAAAACAATCGTTGAAATATGTCAATATTTGTCCTTTTACAGAAACACACATATGCTAACTGTCTAGACCTCTGTTTTTACAAGGTACTTAACTATTTTCCAGTCGGTGTTTAGAGTTTTGAGAAATTTAGGCAGTTTCTGGAAATTTGTTAAAAACGTTTGGGAAAAACTGTAATTAAAGTTAATTTTATTTCCTTATTTTTATTCAATTTGTTTATTGAATTCTGGATATAATGAATGGCGAAGTGACATTTCATCTGTCACTAAACACTAAACAAATGCAGTTTTACAATTACAATTGTAAAATTAAATAAAACAATTACAAATGTTATGTTAAGTTCGTTCTTTAAATAAAGTTTAAAAAACAACAACACACAAGTACTTCCTGGTGTGAGCCGGAAGTGTATTTTTTGATTATACTATAGCGACGCTATGTCCCGCCCTTCTGGGGCTCTGATTGGCTTGTCAATGACGTAGTTGGTGCTCCCTCAGTGGAGGATTACGTGACAGACATTTGATAGAACCAATCAAAACCAGAGTAGGGCGGGACATGATGTCGCCATAGTAGGATTGATTATTCTCCAGCTCCACAGAGGGTTTAGAATCATTTGAAGTTTGAGTTTAGACTTCAATCTTCTCTCCGGAGAGGACTACGTTTCATTTGAGCCGCAGACACCTGTTAAATTCATGAAGGTCTTCGTAACGAGGCGCCTCCCCAAAGAAGGGCTGAAGATCCTGTCAGAGTCTGGAGTGTAAGCGATTTACTGTTAACCCATTAAATTCCGATTATGAAGGACCGGCAGACTCAGGACCATAGTTCCGTCTACAGGGTTTATTTTACAAACACTTTTAAAAAGCTCCATGCATGTTTTTGATAAGCACCTCTGCAGAGGAGCATCCGGGCCACAGGAAGTTATTTTTAGAGTTGTGAGAATGACATCAGGCGCCTGTCCTTTTACAAACACAGCCTGAATAACCGCCCGCATGATTCCTTGTCGTGCCATCATGTGCATCTGGACCTGTTCTGTTTCCATGTACACAGATGTGAGGTGTCCATGTGGGACTCAGACGAACCGTTACCGAGAGCAGAGCTTCTCAAACGTGCGGAGGGGGCTCAGGGCATTCTCTGCCTGCTGTCGGATTCGATGGATGCTGAGGTTCTGGATGCTGCAGGTACCGAACACCTCCTGTCAATCAATCTAAGTTAACCCAGCAGGCTGTCAACCATTCAGTAGTACTTCTGCAGTTCTGGATGTCTTACATCTAGTACATGTATCCCTGTCTGACACTGTAAAACTACTACTTCTAATACTAATACTGCTGTGTGAACCGTTTCACTGTGTGAACCCGGACCGTTTCACTGTGTGAACCCGGACCGTTTCACTGTAAGAACCCGGACCGTTTCACTGTGTGAACCCGGACCGTTTCACTGTGTGAACCCGGACTGTTTCACTGTGTGAACCCGGACTGTTTCACTGTGTGAACCTGGACCATTTCACTGTGTGAACCTGGACTGTTTCACTGTGTGAACCCGGACTCTTTCACTGTGTGAACCTGGACTCTTTCACTGTGTGAACCTGGACTTCTTCCTCACGGAATAACAAACTAATCAATCATTTTTTTCCCACTCGAAGTAGAAAACGTCCATCATCGTAACGTTTGTTCAGTCTGTTGTCCAAACGTCTCGGTTCTTGTCTGTCATTCCAGGCCCAAACCTGAAAGTCATCAGCACCATGTCTGCTGGACTTGATCATCTGGCTCTTGATGAAATCAAGAAGCGGTAGGTTTCATAAAAAAGCCCTCTCGTTTACTCTAAGGGAAATGGACCTCCGGAGAGGCGTGTTCCCTGTCCTCTGAGTTCTGTTTGTCTGTCAACAGTGGCATACGAGTCGGGTTCACTCCAGACGTCCTGACCGAAGCTACAGCTGAACTGACCGTCGCCCTGCTGCTGGCCACCGCCCGCCGGCTACCAGAGGCCGTGCAGGAGGTGAAAAAGTCAGTTAGCCTCACCGAGTTTTTAAATCTCACACAGATCCGTGTTTTAACGTTTTAACCACGAGTTCCCGTCGTGTCCTTCACGTTTCTCCTCTTCCTCTGGTCTCAGCGGGGGCTGGAGCTCCTGGAGTCCTCTCTGGATGTGTGGTTATGGTCTGTCTGGAAGCACAGTCGGGATCATTGGACTGGGACGTATCGGTAAGCCCTGCTGGTACTGCTTCTTTGGGTCAGAACCCTCTCGGCGCCAGTAGAAGGACCCAGAGGCTCTCTTATTGTTTCCATTTGTGTTTTAAGTTGTCGACAATGTGGATTCACAACAAAATAACAACATACCACATGTTTATACATCTTCACAAATACCATAAAAATATATTTCCTGTTATTTTTAAAGCCTTTTTGTCCTTTTAACCCTTTGATGTCATCATCAACCGTTCAGAAACAGACTAAATAATGTTTAAATGAAACCAGAGGGCAGCAGAAAACTAGATACATAAATGAATGAAACTGTCTGCAGCGGTAGACCTCTGACTTTTAGATCAGGGTGTTAATAAACAGGAGGCAAGAAAAAAAAGTTACTTCAATGTATATAATCCAAATAAAATCAGATCTAAGAGGGTTTTCAGACTTCACCTGTTTTTTCCTGCGTTATTTAAAGATGTCCGTCTTCATGATTACTGGGAGGGTTACCTTCTCTATAGTGTAGAATCCCCCGAAACGTTTGTCCCTTCATTAACGGAAGTTCCGTGTGAAACTGACAACTTTCATGCAAATGAGATATTTCTCAATACCTTTCATATCTTTAGATATGTAATGTTTTAAAATCTTATGGTATATAACTGTTAAAATGTTGAGTAGTTGTTTAAAAGCCCCCAAAGTTAATCTTATTTATTATGTTTATATATACAGGTGTGTTTTTCTATTTTAATTGGCTGTTTAGTAGCGGCTCATCCAGTGCCGCATTCCTATTGGTTCCCTCGTCCCACGTGGGCACTGAGACGGAAGGTAGTGCGGTCAGCAGTTCAACACATTTAACTCCTTTTATCGATTTCAACACATTTGTTGCACGCGGTTTGTGTGTGAATCACACTTTAAGTATTTATATTAATGTTTCCATTTGCTTGTGGTTTATTTATAATTGTTATCTTGTTACTGTCGCCGTTAACCGTGTTTTTGAAAGTCGGCGGATCGGTATACCGGAAGTGCTTTTCACAGTATTTCAAAATAAAAAGTGTTATGATAACCAACCGGTAGTGAGAATGTTGACATCAGCGCTAACTTAACAAATATAAATGTTCAGTGTTTAAGATGGTAAATGTGCTTTCTGTTTATATTGTTTTGAAGATGTTAACATTATATCATATCATATTAATAGAGTTTTATGTCGATACTCATCAGACAGGGCCCACACTGAGCTCTTTTGCTGCACGAACTCCACTCTAGTAGTTCTTTCTGGGTTTCCCTCCAGTGGTTCTGTATCTTTTGGTACCCCCATAAAACAGTGAGTGTTCTCAGGAAGTTGAGACGTTTCCAACCCGTTCTTACTTAAAACGTCTCGGTTTGTCTTCAGGGATGGCCGTGGCGAGGAGGGTCCTTCCCTTTGGGGTGAAGAGGCTGCTGTATTCAGGCAGAACCGTCAAAGCTGAAGCTGCTGAGGTCCGAGGAGAGTTTGGTAAGAGAAGAGGAAGGAAACGGCAGAAACAGAAATCTAGATAGAAATAGAAAGAGATGGAAGGTTTCTATGTTCCAGCGTTTCCTTTGCTTTAAGCGTTTTGGTCCTGAATGATCTTATTCATGGTTCAGAACTCGTGAGGTTTTATTCCTATCCTTCAAAATAAGAGCACTTAAAATACATTACTTTTAGGATTATAAAATTTTACAGAAAAAAATTATCGGTATCAGTCAGACTTTATAAAAATTGATCGGCCAAGAAAATTACAAAACCGTTGCACCTCTAGTTTTAAGTTTTATGTGCAAACTTTCCTACAAACTGAAAAAAAAAGAAGTTAAATATTTGTCTTTGTAACACAAATGTTTCTAGTTGGTTCTGTGAGGCTGAAGATTTTCCCTTTTTTTAAAAAAGGATCCGTTGGCAGATAATTTTGCTTATTTTAAGTTGTATAGCGTCCGTTATATTATACATTTTCTCTTGTTTCGACTCAAAGCAGGACTGACAAAATCAATCTGATATTTCAAAATAAAAGATAGACATAAGTGGGAATGAGATGATGCTCCCTCCTCTTCAGTTCCCATGGAAACACTGGCGTCTGAGAGCGACTTCATCATAGTTTCCTGCCCGCTGACGCCAGAAACCACGGGCACGTGTGACAGGACCTTCTTCAGCAGGATGAAGAACACAGCCGTCTTCATCAACTCCAGCAGGTGGGCGTATTTTTAGAGAGACTCTAGAAAAGTATTTCACTTTGTACAAAACAGGCGGTAAATACCGTTTTTGTCACGTAGCCGCGGAACCGCGTTTAAACGACGCGGCTGAGATGAACGTCTTGTCCGTGTTCCAGGGGGGCCGTGGTGGACCAGGAGGATCTGTACGAGGCTCTGACCCGCGGACAGATAGCTGCTGCTGGACTGGATGTCACCACACCCGAGCCCCTCCCTCCGGACCACCCCCTGCTCACGCTGAAGAACTGTGGTGAGTGGACCGGATGGCCGACATGAGGTTCTGCTGCGGTCTGTTCCTGAAACGGTCTTCTCTCTCTCCAGTGGTGCTGCCACACATCGGCAGCGCCACCTTCTCCACCAGAGGCAACATGGCGGCTCTGACCGCTCAGAACCTGCTCGGCGGTCTACTGGGCACAGACATGCCCAAAGAATTCACCTTCTAGCGCCGGAAGCTGAACCCAATGCCTTCAAGTCCAACATCCTTCCTCCATGAACCGGTTTAAACTGGTTATGATCTACGGCGTGAGGTCAAAGGTCGACGGAGGCTAAAGATGGAGGAAGAGGGCAAGAATACTAAACACAGAATGTTTACATCATATTAGTGTTAACCCGTTTCATGATAGCACTTTTGAACTGCACCAATCAGCCAAAACATTATAACCACCATGCGACAGCTACATTAGACAGCGTTTGGACATTCTGTCCTCATGTTTGGGTTTGAAGCGAGAAAAATGGAAACTTTTGTGAGCATGAGATGTCCCAGGCGTTCTCAGGCCATGTGGTGAGTGTTGCTGGGGAGAGGGACATACTCAATACTCTTCTACCACCATGGCTCGACCCTGGATGAAAAGAAGATGGACGGTTGTAATGTTATGGCTGATTGGTGTACCTTCACTCTAGATAGAAGGAATACTCTGTTTGACCTTTGACATGTGTTCAAGCTCTTGAAGGACGAAGAAGCAGCACTCCAACACCTGGCCTCCATTAAACACTGCATTTACTCACTTCTGTACTTCTTTACAAATCTGAGGTACTTGTACTTTACTTGAGTACTTCCACTGCATTCACCTGACAGATGTAGTTACTAGTTACTCCTCAGTTACTTCTCATATCTCCAAATGTTAGAGATGAGATTATGGGTTTTATTTACAATAGCATGGGATGTAAAAATACTGGAGTATTTTTACAGTGTGGTACTTTTGTACTCCGTTCAGAAATGTTTCCATCAGAGCAGAGTTGGAGAAATAACTTCTCATGTTACACGAAATAAACTGAAGTACAAATACTTTTTTTTTTTTTTTTTTAGTGTTCCTGCTTTTTATCTACACTGTTAAAAAATAAATAAATAATAAAACCAAACCCATGTAAAACAGGAATTCCATTAAAACACAAATGATTGAATTCATCATTTATTTAAAGTAGTAAAAAAAAATGGAACCTTTGAGGATTTTTTCAGTGCCTTCACATAAATTTGGCTTCATTTAATTTGTTTCATCTCACGGAATGACGAAACAAAAACATCAAAGGATTACGTCACTCATTAAACCTGAAAGTTCAAAAGTCAGGTTTGGTCTTTCGAGCCGGAGACGTCGCAGGTCCGGCGCCGGTCAGAGCAGCGTGTCGGGGAATGTGGGATCGTCCCTCCAGCTCACGCAGGTGTTCTTGCTGTGCTTGTACAGGTGGGACGACTGGCTGAAGCGTTTCCCACACTTGGGGCAGTGGTAGGGTTTTTCCCCCGTGTGGATGCGGATGTGCTTCTTGCAGTCGGTGAGGTTCATGAAGGTCTTGGTGCAGATCTTGCAGGCGTACCTCTTCTCGCCCTCCACCAGCAGCACCAGGTCTTCAGCCGCCGCCTTCTTGCATTTGGACCGAACCTCATCTGAAGCTCTGGTGAGGGGGGGTCTGTCGGCCGCGTCTCCTGCCGGTGCAGAGGGAGGATCTGGGCCGGCTTCAGATCCGGGCGGCACTTTGGGGGCGATGCGACGGAAGGTGGTGGCCACGGCCTTGGAGGGTTTGATGAGGGGCGGGTCCAGGCGGAGGCCGCTCAGGAACCCCGTGAGTGGGCTGTGGGTGGGCTGCAGGATGAGGGTGTCGCTGAAGCCGGAGACCTGAGTCGGGAGAAGTCGCTGTAAGGGGACAGAAGGTGCTGGAAACAGAAGAGAAGAGGAGGGTTCGGCGTTCTGACCCGGTTCAGCTCCATCAGCGTCAGGACCGGCACTGCTGGTGATACCGGCGGCGGCGGTGAGGCTAGCCAGGCTGTCCTCTTCATCCAGAACTCCTACCACGCTTTCACTGCTCGCGTTGAGGAAGCAGGAGAAGGTGAGTTCTGACAGGCTGTCCAGACCTTCTACTGGGTCCACCGAGTCCTCATCCACACCTCCAGCCTCTCCCTGAGGACCCGATTTAAGATCCGAACAGAGCTGAGAGTGTAAAGATCCAACATCTCCCGCAGTCGGACCAGCTGTGCTCATCTTCTCATCATGTAGCTGAGAGTCCAGATGTGGTGCTGGTGGAGATGGAAGGAAATGATTTGGGTCCAGGTGAAACTCTGAGGAGTAGGAGCTCTGATTCTCCTTTTTCACCTCAATCATCTCCATCTTCTGCTCCTCTCCTCCTCCACCTTCTTCGTCCCCCACCTTCACTTTGACCACAGCACCTCCGGTGCTGCTGTCCGACTGACTCGGCAGCTGGATCTCCTCAAACTCTCCTTTGGGAGCTTCGTATTTCTCCTCCCAGAGTCTGCTGGCCACCTTCAGGCAGTCCGTGGACAGAAGCTCCTCTCCTGGCTCCTCAGCACCAGCGGAGCTTCTATACTCCTTAAAGTCTCCCTCAAGCAGCCTGCAAGATCTCTTCCTGTCTTCAAGCAGGTCCTCATGAGATTTTCTCTTGCTCCTCCAACCTCCTTGGTCTTCACCTCCAACCGACTGACTAACCTCAACCACCACATGGTCCTCCTCCTCACTGACGTTCTCCTCCATGCCGGACGTGATCTTCTGGGAGCATTGCTGCTGCTGCTGCACTGACCTCCAGCCTTTAGGCGGTGATGCTGGGAAGTTCTTCCTGGACAGGTGGAGCTTGCAGGCCTTGACCACAGTGTTGAGATGAAGGTGAGACGCTGCCAGCAAGACATCCATCACGTTGGATGCCCTCAAAGAGAGGGTGGAGGTGTAGATCATGTCCAGCAGGGTGGAGAAAGCCTCTGGGGTCACCACCTCTGGATCCAGCTTCATCACACTGGGGCCTCCACCTCCACCTCCACCTAAATCTGCTCCACCTCTCTCCCCGCTGTCGCTGGAGCCGAGCAGAGCCTTGAAGTGGGAGCTGCAGGCCGCGAGGATGGAGCGGTGGGCCCGGAAGTTCTGGCCTCCGACCACCACCACGCAGTCACACAGCTGAGCGTGGAGCCGCTGGTGGTTGAGCTGCTGGAAGATCTGCTGGAAGTGAGTCGGAAAATCCATTTTTGTTTCTCAATGTTGCCGCCCGACACCAACGGAACCGCGGGTCAGAAGAACTCCTCCCGGGTCATTGTTCCAGGCAGACCGGCTGATCCGGGAGATCCGCGGGTGGTTCGCATCTCATCCGCTGAACTCGGTCCGTGGCTGGTGTTTTGGAGAACCTGAGGTGTGATCCAGTCCGTTTGAGCCGGTTCCTGGTCCTGGAGATGCTGTGGGTCGTGGGCGGGTCGAGTCCGGGTGTCTGACAACAGGATGCGGATCGGATCAGGTTTTGTGTTTAAACGCAGCTTCGATCCAAACACAATGTTCCTTTTCTGCCGGAGGAGAACCGCTCTGATCGGTTCTTAATGATGGATCAGAACTCACACCATCAGGACGGTTTGGTGTCGACGCTCCTTCAGCTCCATCCAGCCGTAGAATACACCGCCTCCTGCTGGCGGTCCGGCGGAACCGCATCCACGTGTTACAGCTGATTCTGTATGGAGGACCAACCATGACTTAAGGATAAATAAAAACAATAATACTTGTAATACTTAATAATAATTAAATAAATACATCTTGTCATTGAAAATGGCTTTATTAAATTAATTTATATTTATTTTATGTATTCTTTTTATTGTTTTCCCTGCATTTATTCATTAATTTTCCTTTCAATAATTATTAATTTAATTTGTTACATTTATCTTTACAGGAACCAGTTAAAAAATACACTCAAAGTAAATATTCAAAAATGAAGTTTAATAAAAAGGGTTCTGATTTACAAACAGAGACGCTACAAACAAAAAGAAAAATGTTCATTCATAACCTAAGGCTAAACTGATGAAAATAATAAATTAGTAAATAATAATCCAAAATCAAAGAGTACAACTTATGAATACGATGCAATGAAAAACTTACGCAGAAGGAGGAAGAGGCCATGGGCGGGTTAATCAGGCCCGTGACAGAAGAACGGATAAAGAGGGAGGACATCAACCTAAATACTCAAGACAAACGAGACGAATGGGAAACAGGTGAAGACTGAAGACAGGTGACCCTAGGAAACCGGATTCACGCACACACATTCACAGACTCGAGACAACTTTTCTTTAAATAGTTTGTGTTTATGCGTTACAACAAATTTGGCATACTATATAAACACAGTGGTGGAATGAAATTACTGAACATTTTTAAATAATAATTCAAGTATTAAGACAATCATTGTACAAAATAAAAGGTTAATGAAAGAAAATATTAAAACAGAATAAATAAAAATTATTTAAGGAAACTAAAGCGCACACAAGGGCAAAGCATGGCAAATTAGAAAAGCAAAGTTTCGAGACGAATTGTATATATTATCAATCATTTTGTTCATATTTACAATATTATCTTTTTGAGGGTCAGACGCCTCCCGTTTGTAGGATTCCACAGACACGAGATCTCACATACTCTCGCGGGAACAAACGTGACTTCAGAAGAAAAACAAACATGGAGGACGATGGACGTCTTCGTCGGTCTTATTGTGATATATCCTGTGTGACGCGTTATAAAGACGCTCGTGTTGTTGTCGTCGCATTCCACTAGCTGCTCTCCTCTTCTTCAATAATCTACCTGACTCGGGTTTCAGGTACGTTTGGGTTTCTGTTCGCGGTAAAAGTACGCAACATCCGGTTATGACGCTCCTGGTCCGCTTGCTCTCATTGGCTGTTGCGGGTATTCGGTCGGAAGATCAGGAGTCTTAATACTCCTTTTCCACTCTGGCTAAGTCTTAATACTCCTTTTCCACTCTGGCTAAGTCAGGCTCTGGCTCCTTTTCGGAGCCACCAATTATTTGCTTTCCCAAGGCTTAAGCACCAGCTCCTGGCTCTCTGAACTTGTGCCATACAGGCACCCCCTTTCGTTGGTCTAGGGCCAAGAACCAATTACGTTATACGGTGACGTGGTTCCGACATGGCTCCTTACCAATGGAATAGCAAACGGGTTCTTAAGAGGTGCGAGAGTTGAACCAACTAAGCACTGGCACCAGGTTATTTTTGGTGGAGAAGGGGTGATATCGGGGAGGCTCCGACTCCAAAGGGAGCAGTAAAATAATCGTACTAACACCACACTTAAGAATTATTTGTACAGAGTCGGTTGAGACAAGCTTCAAATCGGGCCACCTGCCCCCGACCGACATTAAATGGGGTGGTTTACCCTCTAGTGCATTGACTGATGAGACATCTTAAGTTATTAAGTTCAGCACAGACAACCACATTCCTTACATTCTTTATTTGCTTCCTGTTTCTGGCCGATGCCATGATTAAATTTAAACTCTGATCCAAACTGTTGCCGGGCAGACTGAGACCCACAGCCAGAACATTTGTCGATCAAAACGATTTTTTTTTGGGCGGAGGATTGAGCAGTTTTACCGCATAATGAGACGACAAAAACATTGCTACGGTTTAATAGTGTGAACACAGCAGGTATACAACTTTGTATTCCATAGTAACGACATTTTGCTAAAAAAAGAAAGACAGACTTGAAAGAAAAGTAAGAACCAAAGTAATAAATTAGACCGCCGTGTGTCCTCAGGTGCAGTGACGGACAGACAGCAGGATGTTCTGATGTGGCTCCGGCTTCCTGCTGATGTTGGTCCACAGTCCGTGTTACAGTAAACTCTCTGGATGGTGAAGGACGGGACCGGCGGTTCCGATCAGATGCTGTCCAGCTTCTTTAACACGAACGGGGCTGAAACACAGACAGCAGGAGGCGCTGTTTAGACCATGAATACAGACGTAGCAGATATGTGTGCTGCACAGATAGCAGAACTGTAGTTCTCACAGCTAGAGAGGTTCTGTTTTCACTCCAGTGATTTTGTCAGTTTGTTTTTTTGTTCGTTTCTGAGAAGGAAGACAGAAATACGACAGGACAGATCTGCGTGAGATCTTACCCAGAGGTAGGTTTTGGCATTTTTTAGAGGTGATTAAATGTTGACAACGTTACACGATTCTCATAATTTAAAGAAAAAAAGTTTGGACTTGTGATGTCACAATGTGCTCATTACTGCCTTTGATGTTCCGGAGCTGGGGGCTCGGTGGGCTGAACAGAAACACTGAAGTGGAAGTGTAGGAGAAGAGCAGCTACAGAGTATTTCAATAAATTCAGACATTCATGGAAGAATCTGAACCTAGAGTTCTGCTGTGCTTTGGTGGAGGTTTGCACTTTCTGAGGGTTTTCACTAGTTATAACTGTTTTTTATTTGAAAATGTTCTTGGTGTTATCGTTTTATTTCCTTCTATTATTTTTAACTTTAACTTTTAAAAGTATCACGTGGACAAGAGACGTAGTAAATGAGAATTCTGCTATGAACACTCACGGATCATCTGGTTTAATGTTGCAAAACAAAAGTTTTGACTTGTCTAATACATCTGATCGTTTTGTTGCTATATGAAAGTTATTTTAGGTATTTATTTGAGGCAACGCTTAACTTAAAAATAACCAAGGAGCGGAACAGATTAAATTAAGCCACATAAATAAAAATCGTATCTGTAAATAAACACGTTTTTTTTTTTTAATGCTTTAAATGTTTTTTGGTGTGTTGTGTAAATGCTTTATATTTAGCATAATTATATCACTTATACGTCATATATTACATGATAAAACACATAGGGTTACATTTTTGTCAGTGTGGTGTATTCTTCAGCGTATAAACAAACATAAAGTGACCAATTAAAGCATAAATATCAGTATCAAAGTCATTTTTAGTGTTGATTTCTTTGTCAATGTCATCGTGTTGACTCACCAGCTCTGAGCAGGGCGACGTAAATCAGAAAGTTTCGTACAGATGTGATGACGTCTTGTCGCATTTTCATCTTCATCTCCTCTGGATCCATTTTAGGACCGAGCCCTTCTAATTTAAACATTTTATCCGAGATTTATTCGCTCTTTTTCTGCAGTATGCTCTGGTGCTGGAAACTCAACGTTTCAGGAGCATGGGTGAGACAATCTAAACCGGAAATACGTCACCGGAATTATTTCTTAAACAAATCTTTATTTAAATGTACAAAACAAAGGCATGTAAAATAAATAGTAGAAGTTCCTTAATGTTAATGAGTATGAGAATAATAGCTAGTTACAGAAAAATATGACTGTATAAATAAAAAGATAAAACTTTCATCTTTTAGTTAAAATTGATGACTACGTAACAGGAAGTTAACGACGGCGAGAGCAGAGGAACAAACATACAGAAGGCAAAACGCATAAATAATTTCTTTTGAATAAACTTTATTAGTTATCATACAATTTACAGCATACGAGGAGACATAATATAAGGAATGAAATAAAAGGCTAAATACTTGAAAACACTCCATATTAATGAGCATCAATAATAACCATCTATCTGTGTAAAGAATTATTACGACTACCTTTAAATATTGATGATAATGAATTTTCTAAAAATGACATTGATTCCAACTACTCCACTGAATCTGTCTTTGTCTTTTATGTACAATCAATTTGCTTGAGACTTTTGGGCAAAAATTAGAATTCCATCATTCCCCACCATTTCAACAGACTGTAGCATTCGGTATATTTCTGCAGGATAAATGTGATGACCTCTGTGCTAACGTTATTCTTTGTCGTGCAAAATTCTTCATTTATAAAAAGAAATTGTCAGGGACCACCGCCAACATTATAAATCATGGATAAACAGAGAAAATCGACTCCTGCCTTCAGTTTGAGCCATAATTTAGGCTTATTGTTTTATCCCTCTTGCAAAATTTGGTGTTTCTGTTTTTCTTGTTTATTATATCGCTATTACTTTTTTTGTCAGTATTTATTTTCTTATTAATTTTTTTATTATAACACCGGATTCAATTTGACCTTAAATAATGATGTGTAGGTATTATGATGATAATTTGCTTTTTCGACATTGTTGACATTTAATATTTGGATTGTTAAATACCAGGATTTATGCTGATTGCCTTATTTGTTTACTTTAAAAAAAAAAAAATTATATTACTCCATAATTATTATTATTATTGTGTTTAGAGCTGACCTTGCGGAGGATGGGTGGTGGACCTCCGGCCTGAGGGTGGAGGAGACAGGGAGAAAGAGGGACGAACAGAGGGAGGAGGAGGAGGAGGGAGGAGGAGGAGGAGGGAGGAGGAGGAGGAGGGGGGAGGTTATTTCTGAGCTCAGGGCCGAGGATTAGAGAGCAGTCCGTGTGTGATGACAGCATCCAGCATTCAGCCAAACCCCCCACACTCTCCACATCATCATCATCACCATCCGGCCCAGGAGGATCTGCTCCCTCGGTCTCTCCGCTACCAGTGATCTTCCTCGCGGTAAAACCCTCCCAGAGTCCCGGTCCCGGTCCGTCCGTCTCCTCCTCACACCACGAGGTGAGTTTTCTCGGTATTTCCCGGTGTTATTGTCTGATGACGGAGCAGCAGACGGAGGCGCCCGCACCTTGCCTTCAAACCAGCCCGCAGATTTAGCCTTCAATAATATTCATCCCTCAGAAATGAATAATTGAACCGGTGGTCGTTTCCACGGAGGATCCTCGTGTCTCGCGTGAGGAGGTGTATTTAAATCGGATTAAAATGATAAAGGGAGCAACAAAAGCCTGACCTTTCTCTCCCTCTCTCTCTCTTTGTTGAGCCTCATGTGTGATCAAACTTGGTCATGGTTATTAATAATATGAATAATCAGCATTAATGTTCCTCCAGTCAGTGAAGAAATAAAACCGGTCCGTGATTTATGACGGAACTATTCTTCCCGTCTGCATGAATAGTCTTGTTGTATCTTGCAGAATAAGAAGAGCTGTTATCTTTGACGTCCACGGACGAGGTTAGGTCCGTAGATTGTCTCACTGCTGTCCGTCACTGACGCTCGGAGCCCACGCGGCCATATGTGCAGAGAAATCACTCCGGATCGGAACCGGACAGACTAAATCCTGGCGGATCAGGGGGATGCCAGCAGTCTGGGTAGTAAAAACACGCACATTGTGAATGGGCGTAGACGATGAGGATGATGAGGAAGTGGCCTGCCCTTTCTTCCTCTCTGGTCCTCATAGCCTTTGGTCAGCAGCAGCAGCAGCCTCCTGCGTGCCAGGCGTGTTAAACGCAACATAACTGGACCGGAACGATGCGTTGTGCTGTTCGGGGGCCTTCAGTGAATGCGTGACATGAGGGGGACATGATTGCGTGTCACGTGTGACAGCAGAGCCTTCACTCTCCCAGAGACGTCACTCATTCAGTACATTTAACAGCTTCATTCGCTCCTCTGCCGAAAGAATCTGTCCCGCTTTCCAAAAAAGCCCCCATTCCCCTGCGTTGTACAAACAATTCCCCTGATTGAACTCCTCAAATCCAGTTAGACCCGATAAACGCTGCTTTGAGTAAATAGTGGACTGGACCAGCTCGGTTCTGTTCATGTGCACCGCCTGTGGACTAAATGTGGAAGAAGGGTTCACTAATTATGTAAGAAGAAGAAAAAGTGGAAATCTCCCCTTGGTGGTAAAATCTGGGTAGTAGGAGTTATAAAAGATTTATTTAACGTAGATCTCCTCCAGTCGATTCATGGGCAGCAAAAATGGACGAACGCTTGAGAAAGGATGTGAGAACGACTGTGTTTTTGTAAGACGACACCTCTAATGAGTAAAAGATGAACTACAGGAATGACGTATCGTTTATTTAATGTAGGTCTCCCCAATTTGATTCATGCAACAGATTTGGACTAAGTCGGAGCAACGGTTAAGAAGTTATGGACGGAAAACTTCTGGAGTAAAGCTCGCCCCTAGTGGCGGAAATATGCAACTGAGCTTTACTAGAATAAATCCAGTTCTTCCTCGCACTGAATCGTCTGTATGGGTATGACATTTTGAAAATGATCTATGAAACATTTTTTGCTTCATCGCGTTAACACGAAGGAGGGAAGGAAGGAGGGAAGGAAGGAAGGAGGGAAGGAAGGAGGGAAGGAAGGAAGGAGGGAAGGTAGGAAGGAGGGAAGGAAGGAGGGAAGGAAGGAAGGAGGGAAGGTAGGAAGGAGGGAAGGAAGGAGGGAAGGAAGGAAGGAGGGAAGGAAGGAGGGAAGGAAGGAAGGAGGGAAGGTAGGAAGGAGGGAAGGAAGGAGGGAAGGAAGGAAGGAGGGAAGGTAGGAAGGAGGGAAGGAAGGAGGGAAAGTAGGAAGGAGGGAAGGAAGGAAGGAGGGAAGGAAGGAAGGAAGGAGGGAAGGAAGGAAGGAAGGAGGGAAGGAGGGAAGGAAGGAGGGAAGGAAGGAAGGAGGGAAGGTAGGAAGGAGGGAAGGAAGGAAGGAAGGAAGGAAGGAAGGAGGGAAGGAAGGAAGGAAGGAAGGAAAGAAGGAAAGAAGGAAAGAAGGAACGGCCTCCTCGTCTTGTGATGAGGAACAGCAGTAGATGCTCGGTGTTTATCTTTGGCGCTGGTCGCGTTCTGCGGCTGTGCCAGCGGCGCCGCTGCTGTGACTCAGGAGATGCGTACTCCATCGTGAGAGGGACTTTCTGCCAGAAGAGGAACCGGACTGGCAGAACCCGTCCGTCAGGAAAGACTTGATGCCTGCGCCGATGCATTAACCTCAAACTCTGCCCTGCTGACTCCTCCTCCGTCCCACTTTCTGCACCCAGCCGGCCGTCCTCTCCATCTTTAGTCTCGGCGCCGTGTCCCCAGGGCGCCGTCCGTTCCTGGGTCGGCGTTCGCAGCTCCGGCCCGATTGGCTTGACCTGCAGACCGTGAGATGAACCGATACCCGGAGCTGTTCAGGAATGTGATTGATGGATTAAGCTGTTGATCCGTTAATGCAGCGCTCAGGCGTGATGACGGATCCATGGATTGATGGAGGGCTATATTGTTGGCGGAGGTGGGTTCTGTTCCTTCTTTGAGACGGGTTCTGGAGTTCTCCTGCAGATGTTAAAGGAGAGGTGACCTCATTCATGCGACAGCTCCACGGTCAGAGTCACAAGAATGTAGGCCGGGTCCATTTATGAGCATACACCCATTAGCACGACATTATCGTCTATATCGGACCGGTCAATCAAAGGGCACCTGTCGGTGGGCGGGGCTTATGATAAAACCAGACACTTCCTCCATCAGCACATTGTTGATGCTGCTCTTAAACTCACCTGTTTGTACGAGCGGATCCAGTTTCAGGTCCTGTTTGTGAATTGTTGTTGTGAGTCCGTTTTGTGTTTGGAGCGGGTGAAATGGGCCGACGCGGAAAACAGAACCGCTTTGATAAGATCTGATAGTAATGGCTAGACGAGGTTCTGCTGTTGGGGGTGTTCCTGGTCTGCAGGGGTCTAAGGAAGGAGAACTGGGGAACTGGGTCATGGTTGCCCAAGGCTCATTATTGTCTTTGGGGAGGGAAGGCTATCCAGTCGTCTTCCTCTTCCTCTTCCTCTTCTTCTTCTTCTTCTTCTTCTTCTTCTTCTTCTTTAGGCTCTTCCCTTCATGGTCTCCACAGCAGATCATCTGTCAGCATCCCACCCTGTCCTCTGCATCTCCCCCTGTTACACCAACCAACTGCATGTCCTCTCTCACCACATCCAGAAACCTCCTCTCTGGTCTTCAGCTCCATCTCCTCCATCCTTCTACCAGTAGATCCATTATCCCTCCCCTTCACGGGTCAGAACCATCTCAGTCTGTCCTCTCGGACTTTGTCTCCAAGACATCTAACCGGGACTGTCCCTCTGATGTCTCCTTTCTGATCCTGTCCATCAAGTGGCGGGTCGTGGGTTTTCCACCTGGGCCTTCAGTGATTTACTCCAGCAGTTAAGCTGCCCCAAAAGAACTTCCCAGCGACTCTACAGCTCCAGGCTGCTGTCAGAACCAGGCCACATTCACAGGGACAGTCACCTTTACCTGGTGGAACAAAGTGGTTCAGACCAGGTTCAGAACCTCCGAGGATGAAGACGGAAACCATGACGGATGTATCTCTACGACACGGAAGGTCGTGATGCTGCGTCACTCACAGACGTCATGTGACTCACGTAACCGTCATTACTGACCAATAAACTCTCAACAACGTGAAACAAACCCCAAAACATCTGATCCAATAACCGTGTTCATGTTTCCAGGACGGGAACTCTTCCTCCTCTGAAGCTGAGCTGACAGAAAATCAGGTAGAAGAGAATATTTATTATTATTACAGGGGAGAAATAAGATATGACATTTGAAATAGTGATATGTTTGGCCTTCTCTGAAGGCCTAGAAGGTCCAGAGGCTTCCAATCCTGTCCTTCCTCCTCACTCCCAGAGAACATCTGAACATCTTCATCTCTGCCTCCTGTCGTCTGCTCAGAACCACCGTCTCTAAACCATCCAGCAGAACTGCTCTCACCTCCATCCTGGAAACCTTTCCCTTCACTACTGCTGCTCCTCTTCTGTCACAGATAACTCCTCACACTCTCCTCCACCCACTCCTACCTGCCTGCTTCATCCACACAATGTCCTCCACCAACATCATAGTCCTTGGAGACTCCTGCATGACCTCATCTGTCAGCCTCTCCATCACCACAGCCAACAAGAAGCAAAGATGTTTCTAAAAGAAGATCGGGCTTCTTTTATTTCATTACAATATTTTGTATTTCATGGAAAATTACTATTTTTTTTTAGTTTTTTCACTTTATCATTTTATTATAGTTTTATAGTTTAACTTTCTTGACAGTTTTGGTGAAACATGTCTTGGAAAATGTTGTTACATAATTCTGTTGGGTGGGTCCACATGTGCTTAAATATGCCCCCCCCCCAATAAAATCATCCTTATCAAATAGTTCATACCTCGACTCGTTGGCCACTTTGGCCTGTGGTGTCCCTCAGGGCCCGTCCTCGGCCCCTTACTCTTTAGCATATACATGATGTCACTGGGTCACATTATGAACCTGTTCTGTCACATTTTTCATTTTTCACGTAAATGATCACGTCTGCAAAAGTTTGCCCCCCCCTCCTCTCTGCTGTGATGTGACATATTAAATCCGTACTGGACCTACATGTGGTTAATAATCCCGGGCCCAGAGGCCAGGCTGTTGTAGCTTCTGCTTTAATAACGTCGCTCATATTACTTCTGCTTGAAGATAAGACCTCTTTGTGTCGTTTTTGAGAGCCCCTCTCTGAGTTGGAGGAAATTGGTTATGACATCATCAGAGGAAGTGAGACAGTTTCCAAACGTCAAACATTATCCTCTTAAAACGGTGAGATCTCCATCTCTCTCTCTCTCTCTCTCTGTCTCTCTGTCTGTCTGTCTGTCTGTCTGTCTGTCTGTCTGTCTGTCTGTCTGACTCACTCTCTCTCTCTCTGTCTGTCTGTCTGTCTGTCTGTCTGTCTGTCTGTCTCTCTCTCTCTCTCTCTGTCTGGCTCACTCGCCCTTCCCTTGCTGGAACCACCAGAACCATCAATAGGAATCTGTAACAAGATTGACGCACACTATTAATCTTGGAAAGGACCCATTATTTAATAGTGCGCCGGGGAAGTGGGGGCTCCACAGGTTGCTGATCAGAAGGCAATGAAATGAGTGGCGCTCCATAATGCTAATGGATTGAGCCGACAGGATGAATGGCTGGTAGGCCGGAGATGTGATTAAGTCTGCCAGAAACGGTCCGGAGAAATAACCAACAGAAAGACAACAAGCAACAGTTGCAGCAGACGAAACCCACCAAAGACCGAATATAAAGACCCAGAACCATGGATGCCGTGGAGGTTTAGTTGTTGTTAACTTTCCCCCAAATGTTCCCAGATGTTCAAATCTGTCATTTCAATCAAAGTCACAGTTCACGTCACGTCGGCTTTATTCCTTCTAGTTGATTCCACTTAGACCAGAAACACTGGACCAAGCTTCAGAGGAGGAGGACTGAACCCGCTTAAACTATCTAACGACCCGCTCTAGTTCTGACTAGCATCAGTGAAGTCGGTTCTGTTACAGGCGTTCAAGGTGGAGCCGCTGTTTGTTCCCTCCACTGAGGAGGTTATGTTTGTTGTCTGTTTGTTTGTTTGTCTGTTTGTTTGTTTGTTTGTTGTCTGTTTGTTTGTTTGTTTGTTTGTCTGTTTGTTTGTTTGTTTGTTTGTGAGCAGGATTAAGGAAAAACGACAGACAAAATGCTGTAAATATTGTTTGTTTCACAGCATTAAGGGGTATGGCTGCCTTTGATCCTTTGATGTTCCTTTGGAAAATGTACTTGAACTGTTTCAAGAGCTCCTTTGATGTTCCTTTGGGTGTTTTCTTTGGCTGTTTCAAGAGTTCCTTTGATGCCTTTGATGTTCCTTTTGGGATGTACTAAAGCTGTTTCAAGAGTTATATTCATTCCTTTGATGTTCCTTTGGGGTCCACGCATGAATTTGTTTGTGAGCATTTTACGTAGAGCTTGAAGATGATTGATTTTCAAGTATAAAGATCGTCATGTAAACACGTGACGATCACACAACATTATCACATCATAATGTGAAAATTATTTATTTATTATAACGTGATACGGAAATGTTTTAATTTTCCAACATGACATCAAAGCGTTTTTGTAAAAAACTAAGGCCATCAAAATGAAGGTCGGGTCCATCTGCATCCCCACAAACTGAGTTTCTCCGGTAAAGCTGTGGACTTCCGTGTCTTCTGTGTGTTAAACTCTTTGATGGTTCTGCTGTGATGAAGCGACCCAGACGGGCTCAGCAAACACAGAGGTCTGTTTTAAGCTCAAGGCTTGAGCCCATCACCTCCAGCAAACAGCAGGAATCTTGGTTCTGATGTCCTGTGAGAGAGCAGAGACCTCCGGGGTCTCAGAGTCACGCTATTGCTGGCAGCGCCGTCAACGGGACAACTGGATCGCTGACGCTGACAGCCACCGACAAACGGATGTCCCTCCTCGGCTTCTTGTTTCACGCCATCATCTGGACTTCTGGGTTCCGAGGGTTTCATCAGATACTCCGATCGTTCTATCCGTCCAATCGCCTTTTTTCTTCCGCTTATCCGGGTCGGGTCGCGGGTGCAGCCGGCTAAGAAGGGATTTCCAGACATCCCCCATCCCAACCAACACTCTCCAGCTCATCCTGAGGGATACCAGGGTCCAACTATCACTGAACAACTCAAGAACTCGGACACGATTCTCCCTTTGGTAATATAGACACCGGATGTAAAGGCCCGCTACGCCATACTCCAGCAGAACTGCAATTTCGGTGTCGTGTTTTTTTGGGGGTGGGGCTGGGCGCTACCTTTGATGCCTTTGATGCCTTTGATGATACTCAGAGTTGTTGGTAGATTTAGAGGCTGGCAATAACTCGGACACTAATGGAGGATTCTGCATAAATTCTTCTTAAACCTTTGGTTCTGTTGTGGCTCGGTGAAGCTTTTTGTCTTTGTATTTTTTCTCTCAAATAAGCAGAGACTGACATTAAAAATCAATCACCCACGCTCGTCAGTCAGAACCAGTTCATGTCGGAGATGGGGCTCCAGTGGGCCCGGCTCAGGTTGGTTGGACCTGCTGAGACCGGAGTCACGGCCAGCGGTGCTGACTGTGCTGTTTTCTTCATAACAGAGGAGTGCTGTTATGAAGAGCTGGTGCTCATGTGGAGACGGGCCTGAATAATGGACTATTTCTGTCCAACACAGAGGGAGACATTGTGCGGGGACAAAAAATAACTGGGGATGAGGGCTGGAGGGGGCCGGAGGATGGGCTGGGGGGGGGCTGCATTATCTCCGATAAGTAAGACACAGACATAATTTGAGACAGACTTCATTTCCTGACGGGACTTTGTGCCACCATAATGAGACTGGGTCGACGGAGGAGGAGGAGGAGGAGGAGGAGGAGGAGGAGGAGGAGGAGGAGGAGGAGGAGGAGACACAATTCAAGAAAGACGTTGGACAAAAAGTAGAAGAAAGTTTTCGTTCACTTGTTGATGATGGAGTGTGTGTGTGTGTGTGTGTGTGTGTGTGTGTGTGTGTGTGTGTGTGTGCGTGTGTGTGAGAGAGTGTGTGTATGTGTGCATCTGTTTGTGTGTGTGTGAGAGTGTGTGTGCGTGTTTGTGCTTTTGTTTCCCTCCTGCATTAATCCGTCTTTTTCTGCGTCCGTCCTCCTTCCAGCTCCTCCCGAGACACTTTCTCCTCCCTTTTCTTCTCCTGCTGCTTTTCTCTCCTCTTTCTCCGCCTCTGCCCTTTTCACCCTATTTCAAAGCCCCTTTAACTCCCCCCCTCTCTTTTCTCTGCCTGGACCCATTCTCCTCTCTCTTTTTCTCAGCCCCTCAGAGCCCCCTCCTCTTCGCCGCCCCTCCACGTCCACGCAGCCCCCCGTACGTATGTCCCGTGTGTCTCCTCTCACGAGCTGCTTTATTCACGCGGCCTGAGGTCTGTGGTGGGCCTCTTGGAAGAGACCCTCATGGAGAGTGGGAAACTCTTCATCTGTTTCAGGCTGTGGTCCTCATATATATATATATATATATATATATATATATATACTGTACATATATATATACTGTACATATATACTGTACATATATATATACTGTACATATATATATACTGTACATATATACTGTACATATATATATATGTACAGTATATATATATATGTACAGTATATATATATGTACAGTATATATATATGTACAGTATATATGTACAGTATATATATATGTACAGTATATATATATGTACAGTATATATGTACAGTATATATATATGTACAGTATATATATATGTACAGTATATATGTACAGTACTTGAGTAAATGTACTTTCAGCTGCAGAGAGAGGAACATTCCTCAGACTGGATCTAGAACGTCGATTCTGTGTTTCTGCAGGTTTTTCTCTGCAGAGTTCTGTCAGTGGTTCTGCCACAGACCAGAGTTTGGCCGAGGTTTCGGTCCAGCTTGGCCAGATGATGATATGAAACCATTGTCCTTTATCACTGGCCAAAAGCTCAGAGCTCCTCTTCATCACATCAGGGTATTCTCTCTGCTTTTAGGGCGAGCCCAGAAAGAACTGTTCACTCAACCCCACCGACGGCTATGAAATTTTTATTCAGGCTGACAGACAAACATGGAGCGCCTCATCGCTACTTCAACGCCTACCTTCTGTGAGAGAGAGAGAGAGAGAGAGAGAGAGAGAGAACTGATAGAGAGAGGGAGAGAGAGCATTGAGAAAGAGAGAGAGAGAGAGAGAGAACGGGTAGTAATAGACATGGCGAAAGAAATGGCAAGAGATGGTCGGAGATATGGAGGGCAAGCGAGAGAGAGAGAGAGAGAGGGGGGAAGAGAAAGAGAGAGGGGGCAGGGAGAGAGAGAGCGAGAGAGAGAGAGAGAGAGAGAGAGAGAGAGGCTTGGGGACTGGAGGAGGGGCCTTTTACAGAACCACAACTGCAGAGCCGGTTTGAACTCACATCTGTTTCTCATGTGTGAACTCTGAAGACATCAACAGCTGGAATCTAGTTCTGTAACTGGAATCCAGTTACCTCCAGCCAGGAGGTTCTGTCTTTACCTTTCTTTGTCCGTTTGTCTGCTTTTAAGTGAGACTACAGAAAAACTCACCGACAGACGTGCGTTAAACTTCAGGTTTTGTCTTTTCCTAGAGAACAGTTGATGTTGGTGACGTCACATCATGACATCACGACATCATTAACTCATGACCTCATGACATCATGACATCATGACCTCATGACATCATGACCTCATGACATCATGACCTCATGACATCATGACCTCATGACGACATGACATCATGACATCATTAACTCATGACATCATGACCTTGCGACCTCATGTCATCATGACCTCGTGATCTCATGACATCATGACCTTTTATCTCATGAAATGATGACCTCATGACCTTGTAATCTCATGACATGATGACCTCATGACATCATGACCTTGTGACCTCATGACATGACATCATGACATCATTACCTCATGACATCGTGACATGATGACCTCATGACATCATGACCTTGTGATCTCATTACATGATGACCTCATGACATCATGACCTCGTGATCTCATGACATGTCCACAACTTTTGTTGCTCTATCTGCTGAAGGGTTCTGACAGCATTGTTCTGATCCACACAGGTGGCTACACCAGACTGGGATCGGTCCCGATGATCACACGGACCCCCCTCCACCTCCTTTCAGCCAATCCTGGAGGGGCAGCAGAGCTGATGTGTCGGAGGGCCGGAGATTCTTCACGTTCTCCAGTCCTGAGGAGAACGGCCGCGTCACGGTGAGTCGCCGGACCGAAGCCCGTCCATCTGGTCCTTCATGTTAGGAGATATGAAACGAGTCAATACACCTGAATGGAGTCTCAGCGAGGTTTCTCAGGAGCAATGAGACATTTTGAATGATTGACTGACGTCCTGAAGATGCTGAATCTCCTCTTCCACACGCTGACCTCATGTAACAACGTTCATGTAACGACTTTCATGTAACAACGTTCATGTGCCAACTTTCATGTGACGACTTTCATGTAACGACTTTCATGTAACAACGTTCATGTAACGACTTTCATGTAACAACGTTCATGTGACAACTTTCATGTGACGACTTTCATGTGACGACTTTCATGTGACAACTTTCATGTAACAACTTTCATGTAACGACTTCCATGTAACGACTTTCATGTAACGACTTTCATGTGACGACTTTCATGTAACGACTTTCATGTGACGACTTTCATGTGACGACTTTCATGTGACGACTTTCATGTGACGACTTTCATGTAACGACTTTCATGTGACAACTTTCATGTGACGACTTTCATGTGACGACTTTCATGTAACGACTTTCATGTGACAACTTTCATGTGACGACTTTCATGTAACGACTTTCATGTGACAACTTTCATGTGACGACTTTCATGTGACGACTTTCATGTAACGACTTTCATGTAACGACTTTCATGTGACAACTTTCATGTGACGACTTTCATGTGACAACTTTCATGTGACGACTTTCATGTAACGACTTTCATGTAACGACTTTCATGTGACAACTTTCATGTGACGACTTTCATGTGACGACTTTCATGTAACGACTTTCATGTGACAACTTTCATGTGACGACTTTCATGTGACGACTTTCATGTAACGACTTTCATGTGACAACTTTCATGTGACGACTTTCATGTGACGACTTTCATGTAACGACTTTCATGTGACAACTTTCATGTGACGACTTTCATGTAACGACTTTCATGTAACGACTTTCATGTGACGACTTTCATGTGACAGTCATATTTTTGTAAAATATTCAATCAGCTCCAGTGAAGTTTTAAATGTGAGAGATAGAGAGAGAGAGAGAGAGAGAGAGAGAGAGGAGGAGAGGTCAGAGTGATTGGGAGGTGATTGTTTGTAAGAGTGGCTGATCAGAGAGATGGTCATCTGAGAAGATCTGAGTCAGCAAGGACAGTCAGAGGGTGAGACAGAGAGAGAGAGAGAGAGAGAGAGAGAGACAGTGAGAGAGAGACAGTGAAAGAGCGAAGACAGCGAGAGAGAGAGAGAGACAGTGAGAGAGAGAGACAATGAGAGAGCGAGAGAGAGAGACAATGAGAGAGCGAGAGAGAGAGACAGTGAGAAAGAGAGACAGTGAGAGAGAGAGAGAGAGACAGTGAGTGAGAGAGACAGTGAGAGAGAGAGAGACAGCGAGAGAGAGAGAGACAGTAAGAGAGAGAGAAAGAGAGAGTGAGAGAGAGAGACAGTGAGAGAGAGAGACAGTGAGAGAGAGAGACAGTGAGAGAGAGACAGTGAAAGAGCGAAGACAGCGAGAGAGAGAGAGAGACAGTGAGAGAGAGAGACAATGAGAGAGCGAGAGAGAGAGACAATGAGAGAGCGAGAGAGAGAGACAGTGAGAAAGAGAGACAGTGAGAGAGAGAGAGAGAGAGAGAGACAGTGAGAGAGAGAGACAGTGAGAGAGAGAGAGACAGCGAGAGAGAGAGAGACAGTAAGAGAGAGAGAAAGAGAGAGTGAGAGAGAGAGACAGTGAGAGAGAGAGACAGTGAGAGAGAGAGACAGTGAGAGAGAGACAGTGAGAGAGAGACAGTGAAAGAGCGAAGACAGCGAGAGAGAGAGAGACAGTGAGAGAGAGACAGTGAGAAAGAGAGAGACAGTGAGAGAGAGACAGTGAGAGAGAGACAGTGAGAAAGAGAGAGAAAGTGAGAGAGAGAGAGGGCGGAAATAAATGAGTAAAAATAGGAAGACTTCCACCTGACTCTGCAGTGACTGACACTTCTCTGTCAGTCTGTCTGTCTATCAGTCTGTCTGTCTATCAGTCTGTCTATCAGTCTGTCTGTCTGTCTGTCTGTCTGTCTGTCTGTCTGTCTGTCAGTCTGTCTGTCTATCAGTCTGTCTGTCTATCAGTCTGTCTATCAGTCTGTCTGTCTGTCTGTCTGTCTGTCTGTCTGTCAGTCTATTAACATTCTTAGTTCCCTCCTCTTCTGGTCGTTGCCTCCAGGCGGCGCTGAGCCGCGTCAGATTCTGTTGTTTCTCCTAACGATGGAACAGTTTCTGGTGTGCAGCCGTCAGCCTCCATCATCCCTCTTCATCCTCCTCAATCTGCATCAAGCCAGATTAGCAGGAGGTGCTAAAGTGACACTTTGACCGATGTGGGCCCGGGCAGAACGAGGTCCGCTAATCCTCTTACAGCACCGACCGACGGCGCACGCCTCACTGCTGTGAGCCCGGCGCCGCCGACTTTAACCTACACTGTACAAATATTCCACATAATATACAGTAAAATAGCAGCAGCTCTGAGTGCCAGAATATAAAAACACATGGACTGATGTACACAACTTTACGGTAAATTACCGCCGTAAACAGAAACACTGTAAACTTCTTAACGAGATATTTCATAAAATGACAATAAATTATAATTAAATTACCCTGAAATCAACAGTATATCACTAATAAACACCGTACGTATATACAAAATTCATTTATGGAGGATGATACTTTAACAGTAACTACTTGCTTGTGACAGAACGGAATTTTGCTGTAATTTTGTCAAAAGTTTATATTTTCGCTGTAAAATTATGTTTCCAACATTTTCTGACTAATTCTTTAGTGTTTATTGATTATTCACTGTATCTACTATTTTTTATTTAAAGTCTCTTGCTGTTGCCATGTGACAATTTTTACAGTAATTCTTATCATGCAATTTTTACAGCGTACAGAGTTAATTATCTTTTTCCTATATTTTATTTTACAATTTATTTATTGGTCTGAATTCATCTAAAATGACTGTTGTTTTAAGTAATGGCCTTGTAAGCAGGTTTACAGTATGTCGTTTATTTCATGGTATTTTAATTTATTAAAATTTACATTAACAGTTAAAGACGATACAGTTGTTTCTAAAGTAACAAAATGTTAAACACATGGTTTATATTTGTGTAATAATGTTAATGTCTAGCTAAGGTAAAAACCCTGAATTTACTTTCAATGACTGTTATTCTATGTACTGTATTTTTAAACTGTAAACCGGTTGATATCGCATCCGTCTTTTTATTGTATTTTACAGTAACATGTTCTATATTGACACGGTATAACTTACAGGGAAATTTGGGAACCCATAGCTGCAGGTATTTTACTGTAAATTATTGTTTTTTTGTTTATTTTAAAGTGTAGTGATTGATTCAGCAGCGACAGTTACAAACACTGCTGTTTTAGCAATATGAGTAATTTATTACTATGTGTGAGTAATTTGTTACTATGTGTGAGTAATCTGTTACCAAGTGTGAGTAATCTGTTACTATGTGGAGTAATCTGTTACTATGTTTGAGTAATCTGTTACTAAGTGTGAGTAATCTGTTACTATGTGTGAGTAATCTGTTACTAAGTGTGAGTAATCTGTTACTAAGTGTGAGTAATCTGTTACTATGTGTGAGTAATCTGTTACTAAGTATGAGTAATCTGTTACTATGTGTGAGTAATCTGTTACTATGTGTGTGGGTAATCTGTTACTATGTGTGAGTAATCTGTTACTATGTTTGAGTAATCTGTTACTAAGTGTGAGTAATCTGTTACTATGTGTGAGTAATCTGTTACTATGTGTGAGTAATCTGTTACTATGTGTGAGTAATCTGTTACTATGTGTGAGTAATCTGTTACTATGTGTGTGGGTAATCTGTTACTATGTGTGAGTAATCTGTTACTATGTGTAAGTAATCTGTTACTATGTGTGTGGGTAATCTGTTACTATGTGTGAGTAATCTGTTACTATGTCTTTGGGTCAGACCTGAACGCCGACCAGACTGAGCTCTTCCTGTTAGCGTGTTATGGGACCTGTTGTCATGGAGGAAGTGCAGTTGGTCTTGAGATTCTCGTCAGTGCGACGTGTTTCTCCTCTCGCCGGGTTCTCTCCACCTTCTCTCTCTCTCTCTCTCTCTCTCTCTCTCTCTCTCTCTCTCTCTCTCTCTCTCTCTCTCTCTCTCTCTCTCTCTCTCTCTCTCTCTCTCTCTCTCTCTTCACCAACTGATTATTCTTTGTGTCGGCGGCCAATCACACGCTCTGAATACAAAAACAGGGCAGTCGAGCCCGGTTCTGCCTCTGAAGACACGGTTCTGAAAGAGGGGCCCGAAGAAACGGCTTCTAACTCACTTCTCCCTCCAAAAATGAAATGTTCCTCCACTCGTCCTTTTCTCTCTCTCTCTTTGGTTTGTTGTGATTCTGTCTCTGACGCGTCCTCTCTCCTCCCTCTGCAGATAAATGGAGGAGAAGGAGCGATCCAGGAGCAGGTCTCCGGCCCGGGGGGCCAGCCGGGTGCAGCAGGTGGTGGGAACAATAATCCGTCGCACCCGAGGGTCTCTGAGCAGGTACAACATAGAACCGGTCTGGGGTCGGATCCACGCCGCAAGAGGGAATGTCAAGAAAGCCAAAAACAAAAAATTAGGAGAAACTAAAATTATTTGTAAAACAAAACGTCTTTGAGTAGAATTTTCTTATTCTTAAGACAAAGAAAAAAAAAACGTTTTTAATATCCTCTGCTGGGATATTGTGTGAACCATCCACCGCCACCACCACCTTGTTACTGGTTTCCGACTAACTCAATGTCAGCTGGAACATCGAACTAAGAAAAAGAAAGATATGTTAATATTTTCTTAAAATAGGATTATTTGTTTGATTATTTTTATGGATTCATTTGATTATTTGTCTAATTTGAAAAGTGCTGGAGAGGAATATTTTTCATTTGAGACAAAAATATTCTTTACTTTCTTGAAATAACTTTTTCGCAGTGAATCACATTTTACTCACTAGTGGGCGCTCTTCCATGAAGGAACGCTTTTTTTGGGACATAATTTCCCAACAGTTAGTCCAAAGTCGTTGCATATGAATCGACTGGAGGAGATCCATTTTGTCTACATCATATTTTACACTAGTAGTTCATGTTTTACTCACTAGGGGGAACTTTTTTATACAAAAAACACTTTTTTGGGACGTGAACTCACTTTTGATTTGAGGAGTTAAATCAGGGGAATTGCTGGTACAATGCAGGGGATTGGAGGCGTTCTATCTGGACCACTTCTGGTGACAGGTCACTACGTAACCAGGTCCAAAAGAGGCTCTTATTCTGACGTCCCAAAATAATCTTTACCTCTAATGAACATTCTAAAACAGCTAAGAAGAAAACAATCAAAAAAAAACTATTAAAATAAAACTTTAAAATAAGCCTTAAACATAAATTTTCTTCCACATAATGAGCTCAAGTCAACCAAAGAACAGAAATATGATGTATTACGGCTAATGTACCAATTAAGCTCACTTACTCATGTGTGCATACTTGATACAAACTCTTAGGCGTCTTAAAGAAACTCCGTGTTTCTCTAAAGTCAAACTTAAACCGAGACAAACCTTGTTTCTTTCTTCCACCAGGCTCTAAGTAAACAAACACAGTCAGGACTTTCCCGTCATCTGGTGGAAACGGTTCTAAACTTTTACCGTAACTTAAGTCTGTTTTTACTTCCTACCGCATTCCCTCAGAAAATAAAAGGACTTCCTTCAAAATAAAAGCACCTGTCTTTACCATTTAACCAAACGGGACAAAATCAACAACCCAAAGAAAAAAACAATAAAAAAGAGAATGAAAATAACCGATTGGGTCATTTACGGTCGTTCTGTCTCATTTTCACCTTTGGACCGCGACGAATTAGGTTCTATTAAAGACACCTTGAACCTCGAGAGAGGCCGTGGGGTTCTGACTGAAAACGCTCCTCCCCCTCAATCTCCAGCCGGACCCCCGGGACAGTTAGAAGACGTCGACATTCCTGCTGATCGGAGACACGAACGGCCGGAGATGTCTTTACGTAAATCATAAAATATATCCTGAACAAACCGGGAGCTGAAACTGGAGTCATGTGACCACGACGTGGAATGTTCAGGATCCGTCAGATTTAACTTGACGTCCTCTGATGTCGGCCGTTCTGCTCAATTTATGACCTTATGTTTCAGACGGGCCGAGGGAACTTTCAATCTCAATCAATCAATCAACCTTTATTTATACCGCCAGTTTACAACAACTGTTGTTTCAAGGTGATTTCCAGAAAGAGCAGGAAGGACCAAACTTTTTATGTAATTGTCTCACAGAGACAAAAACAGATTCCTCCGTGAGCAGCGAGAGAGAGAGAGACGGTGAGAGAGAGAGACAGAGACAGACAATGAGAGACAGAGATAGAGAGAGAGAAACAGAGAGAGAGAGAAACCTAAACTGAGAGATTGAGAAACAGTGACAGAGAGAGGGAGAGAGAGAGAAACTGAGAGAGAGAGACGGGGGGAGACGCAATGATATCAGCTATAATCAACTTTCTTCCTCATCTCCAAATACTTTACTATAATAATAATAATCATAATAGCAAGAATAATAATTGTAATCATGATCATGTTGCAATCAGTGGGCCTCAAGCAGATCCACAGCAGCAGAACCAGCTTCAACCCCGAGACCCTGCAGGGTACTAACTGGTCCAGAGAAGTCCAGTTAGTAATATGCATTAATCCAGTAACATGCATTAATCCAGTAACATGCATTAATCCACTAACATGCATTAATCCAGTAACATGTATTAATCCAGTAACATGGATTAATCCGGTAACATGCATTAATCCAGTAACATGTATTGATCCAGTAACATGCATTAATCCAGTAACATGTATTGATCCAGTAACATGCATTAATCCAGTAACATGTATTAATCCAGTAACATGGATTAATCCAGTAACATGCATTAATCAAGTAACATGCATTAATCCAGTAACATGGATTGATCCAGTAACATGCATTAATCCAGTAACATGCATTAATCCAGTAACATGCATTAATCCAGTAACATGGATTAATCCAGTAACATGTATTGATCCACTAACATGCATTAATCCAGTAACATGTATTAATCCAGTAACATGCATTAATCCAGTAACGTGCATTAATCCAGTAACATGCATTAATCCAGTAACGTGCATTCATCCAGTAACATGCATTAATCCAGTAACATGCATCAATCCAGTAACATGCATTAATCCAGTAACATGCATTAATCCAGTAACGTGCATTCATCCAGTAACATGCATTAATCCAGTAACATGCATCAATCCAGTAACATGCATTAATCCAGTAACATGTATTAATCCAGTAACATGCATTCAAGTGAAAGAGGAAGAGCGAGATTCTCAGTGCATCATGGGAGATCCCTTGCAGTCTAAACCTATAACAGCAGAGCTAAGAGCTAGCTTGGGCTAGCCATAATTATAAGATTCATCATGAAGGAAGGTTCTAAGCCCACTTTCCCTGGACTTCCTCCCAGCTCGGCCTCCTTCCTGGAGAACCAGAACCAGCCGTGGAGGCGCTGAAGGACTCCGGCAGGAATACTTGTGTTTGGCTGTGGGGTGTTTGTCTTTTCCGGAGGGACAGTCAGGTTTTAAAAATGTGATTGGAATGTAAGTGCCTGTGATCACAGCAGGAAGAAATCAACTCCTTTATTCCTTCTCAGTTGTTTATGGCTCACATTAGACAACATTAGACAACCGGGCCACATGTTGGACTCTCACTTCCTCCACGTGACGCACGATTTGGCTTTTTTCCGGTACGGCTGTTTTTGCAGTATATATAAAATAAACCTCCTCAAGTCCGATTCATATGCAACAATGGGCTAAATTAGAATGAAAACTTGTGGAGAGAAATCTCCCCCCGGTGACAGAACTCTCCCAAAATCAATCCAGTTCTTCCTCCCACTGAGGTCCATGCAGGTATTACTTCGTTAAGACGAAGGATCTGCTGCGGCGATGATGATTCCATAATAACTCAGTCTAACCCATGACCGGTTCCGGTTCTGTTTGACTTCCTCAGGGAGAGGTTGCTCGGTGATGGAAGGTCGCAGCGCTCCAACAGTCTGTCCAATCAGAACTTCCAGGCCAAGCTGATGCTGCAGATCACCAGGGACCCGGTCCTGGACAGCAGCACGGGCCACGGCTTCAGCCTCACCACGAAAACACCCCTGCTGGTCAGGGATGTTATTGCAGGTACAGGCTTAGTGTCTGTGTTTGTTTGTGTGTGCTTATGATTGTGTGTGTGTGTGTCTGTGTGTGTGTGTGAGAGCGGTTCAGATTTAAACCCTCGCTCTGGTGGTCTCACGCACAGAGACACAACCACCCACTGATTCCCTCCTGGCGCTCAAAGTACTCAGAAACAGCAGAGGCACCTGCTCACGCCGCGGAAACTCTACCACTCATCGTCTAGGGAACATGAGAGAGAGAGAGGTGGTGAGAGAGTGAGGGAGAGAGAGAGAGAGAGAGGTGCTGAGGTAGGGGGAGGTGGTGAGAGAGTGAGGGAGAGAGAGAGAGAGAGAGGTGCTGAGGTAGGGGGAGGTGGTGAGAGAGTGAGGGAGAGAGAGAGAGAGAG
>JBBDHG010000118.1:392500-435000 GCA_037951165.1 Lophius americanus
CTCCTTCTCAGGGACCTGGAGGATTGCATCACGGTGACAATCCTGCGTCACATGACAGTGAGTACAAAGCGACATTGTTGAAACCCAAACCCCCGGGCTTGAACTTGTCCTTCCATCATCGGTCTTCCAAACGCTCTATCGTCTCTGTGTGTCGCGGTCATGTGACCAGAAGCTTCTGGCTGGATCGATCGACGTCCCTCTTCCTTTAGATCGGCCTCTCAAACATTTTTCTTTTCACGTGTCTGTCGGGACGCAGCCGCGTCTGTTCGTGTCACTCAGTTTGAACTAATTGCGGCTGAAGCTGAAGAAGACGAGGGGTCCGGGTTCCGTTCATAACGCACCTTGTGATTGCCTTTGCGTTGCAGAATCCCAAGTCGTCCATCATGTCGGCGGAGAAGAGGGCTCGTCTGAGGAATAATCCGGTTAAAGTGCGCTTTGCAGAGGAGGTGGTGGTGAACGGGCACACTCAGGTGGGCATGAAGGAGGGTCTCTTACTCTCATGGTCTCTCTAGTTCTGTCTAACCCTGGCGACGCCTCCTCATCTCTCCATCAGGGAAACTCTCTTCTCTTCCTGCCCAACGTCCTGAAAGTCTATTTAGAGAACGGACAGACCAAGGCCTTCAAGTTCGACATCACCACAACCGTCAAGGTGGGTTTGAAAGAATGAAGAGGGTCCCTCTTCTTCCATGAATCATTTACTGACTGATGGATAGAAACGTGCTGCTATGCTGCTATGCTGCTATCGGTCGTTAGACCAAAGCATGATGGGTAATTAAATGATGCAAGACAAAGGTCAACCTGTACGTATGTAAGAGAGCAGGACGTCAGCGGGGAAGTCTGCAGTAGGAGTGACGGGTGGGTTCCAGGTAAAGGTGGGACTGCATCAGGGATTGGCTTTGAGCCCGTTGTTATTTGCTATGTTGATGGACTGGCTGTCAGTCAGAATCAGAAAATAGTTCATCGCCAACTTAAGTCGGACTTAAAAGGGATTGGACCTGGTATCCAACCATGCTGCCCCAATAACCTGAGAATAATACAGAGTGAAAATAAAATAAAAACAGACTAAAATCTACTAAATAGATGGTTTTTATTTAAAGAGGAGGAGGGGCTCAGTGACTCCGTCAGCTGCTCTGGATCTGATCTGAACATCATCCCGTTTGTCCGACGGGTTCTGATCGGTTGGGTTTCCACTTTTGTTCCAGGACATTGTTCTGACCCTGAAGGATAAACTGTCCATCCGGGCCATCGAGTACTTCTCCCTGGTTCTGGAGCAGCAGTACAGCATCACTAAACTCCTGCTGCTGCATGAAGACGAGCTCATACAGAAGGTAGAGGAAACAGGAAGTGGGGCCCCTCCCCACCAGGAAGATTCTTGGACTTTTAGAGCCGGTTTGTTTTTCACACGTTTCTGTCTTCATCAGGTGGTCCAGAAGAAAGACTCCCATGACTACAGATGTCTGTTCAGGGTGTGTTTCATCCCCAGGGACCCCGCGGACCTCCTGCAGGAAGACCCCTCCGCCTTTGAGTACCTCTTCTTGCAGGTTGGTATCGGGTTCAATCCGCCTCCCTTCTGGAGACACTTTTATTTTGTCTCGCCTCAATGAGGAATCAGCATCTTCCTCTGGTTGTAAAAGTAAATGTGAACTTACTTCATGTGTGTCGTTTGTCTGCAAACATCTGTTCATGTACTTTTGTTTTTATCGTGTAAATGAAAGTGTCTATGATGAAGATCCTCTCACGGCCGTGTTTTATGGCCATGATGATGATGATGATGATGATGATGATGATGATGATGATGATGATGATGATGATGATGATGTAGTGGAATCCGGTTTATTACAGTGAAGTAAATATGAAGACATTTTCTCAGTTGTGTTTTCCTGTGTTTCTGTGTAACGCGTGTGTTTGTGACGCCTGATGTGTAACGCGTGTGTTTGTGAAGCCTGATGTGTAACGCCTGTGTTTGTGACGCCTGATGTGTAACGCCTGTGTTTGTGACGCCTGATGTGTAACGTGTGTGTTTGTGACGCCTGATGTGTAACGTGTGTGTTTGTGACGCCTGATGTGTAACGTGTGTGTTTGTGACGCCTGATGTGTAACGTGTGTGTTTGTGACGCCTGATGTGTAATGCGTGTGTTTGTGACGCCTGATGTGTAACGTGTGTGTTTGTGACGCCTGATGTGTAATGCGTGTGTTTGTGACGCCTGATGTGTAACGTGTGTGTTTGTGACGCCTGATGTGTAATGCGTGTGTTTGTGACGCCTGATGTGTAACGTGTGTGTTTGTGACGCCTGATGTGTAATGCGTGTGTTTGTGACGCCTGATGTGTAACGTGTGTGTTTGTGACGCCTGATGTGTAATGCGTGTGTTTGTGACGCCTGATGTGTAACGTGTGTGTTTGTGACGCCTGATGTGTAACGCGTGTGTTTGTGACACCTGATGTGTAACGCGTGTGTTTGTGACACCTGATGTGTAACGCGTGTGTTTGTGAAGCCTGATGTGTAACGTGTGTGTTGTGACGCCTGATGTGTAACGCCTGTGTTTGTGACACCTGATGTGTAACGCCTGTGTTTGTGACACCTGATGTGTAACGCGTGTGTTTGTGACACCTGATGTGTAACGCGTGTGTTTGTGAAGCCTGATGTGTAACGTGTGTGTTTGTGACGCCTGATGTGTAATGCGTGTGTTTGTGACGCCTGATGTGTAACGCGTGTGTTTGTGAAGCCTGATGTGTAACGCCTGTGTTTGTGACGCCTGATGTGTAACGCCTGTGTTTGTTACGGCTGTCTGCAGAGCGTGGGCGACGTGCTGCAGGAGCGTTTTGCGTTGGAGATGAAGTGTAACACTGCGTTGCGTCTGGCTGCTCTGCACATGCATGAGAGGCTGGACAGCTGTGGTCAGACCAGAACCTCCATCAAGAGCATCACGTGAGTCGGGCGCGTCTCTGTGGGACTCGCTCCAGGGTCTGTCTCCAGCTCGTCCTGCTGACACAGCTGTTAGGATCGGTGTGGGAGGAGGACGTGTGTTCGCCGCCCCAACCACACATTCTTTATCGTCATCGCAGTCAGAATATTCCGTTTTCAGACGGATACTTCTTTCATGAAAACGTCCCTTCTAACGGCAGAAACTCAAATCAGATTTATTAATCAGTATTTACTTCCAAAATATTATTTATATATTACTCACACATGGTAACAGATTACTCACACATAGTACCAGATTACTCACACATAGTACCAGATTACTCACACATGGTAACAGATTACTCACACATAATACCAGATTACTCACACATAGTAACAGATTACTCACACATAGTAACAGATTACTCACACATAGTATCAGATTACTCACACATAGTACCAGATTACTCACACGTAGTAACAGATTACTCACACATAGTACCAGATTACTCACATAGTACCAGATTACTCACACATAGTAACAGATTACTCACACATAGTAACAGATTATTCACACATAGTAACAGATTACTCACACATAGTAACAGATTACTCACACATGGTAACAGATAACTCACACATAGTAACAGATTACTCACACATAGGAACAGATTACTCACACATAGTAACAGATTACTCACACATAGGAACAGATTACTCACACATAGGAACAGATTACTCACACATAGTAACAGATTACTCACACATAGTAACAGATTACTCACACTTAGGAACAGGTTTTAGCTCTTACCTGTCGACAGACACCATGGTGATGCAGACACACCTGGTAGTCAAGGAGATGTTTGAAGGTTATTTGGGGATTAAGGCGTAATTTAAAACTATGACAGTTACAACATGATAAATCCTTTTTTAGCTCTTTGAGGTCAAAGGTTACTTTAGCATGATTTCCATCTGATAAACTTTCATGTTCATGTTTATGGTAACGAGGAAGCTTTGAGGTGGAACACCTTAGAATAGAATACGTGGGTGGAGAAACCCAAACAGAACCAGAACAAAATTTGGCTGCTTTGAGACGGAGACAGTTAATCCAAGGTGGGAGTGAACTGGAACAAAACTAAAATGTAAAGTAGTTACATGTACATGTACTCAAAGTTCACTACTCCTACGCTTCATGTATAACTAACAGTTTACTTTTTGTAAAACTAAAGTCGTGCCCCTCTAGTCCCTAGATGTTCTATAAAAGTAGACTTGAGTTAATATCAGTCACTTACAGCAGGAAATGGACGTTGTTGAACTTTACTTCAGTAGACCTGAGTTATACTCAAGTATCCATCTGTGTGTTTGTGGCGACAGGAAGGAGTTTGGCCTGGACAGCTTCATCTCTCCAACGCTGCTGGGCAACATGAGGGAAAAGGACCTGAGGAAAGCCATCGGCTACCACCTGAAGAAGATCCAGTCCCTGCTGGAGCCGCGCCAGAAGGTGCGTTCAGACCAAAGAGGCAGAAAGCGCTCAGAGAGCGTAGACCTCCGCAAAGGCCCGACAGACGCCGAGGTAGATCAGAATCCGTTAGATGGCTTTATTTAGGATACTTTATAATAACTGCATCTGTCTGAATATTAAAATATCTGGTGGAATTTAACTGATGTGTAAATCAAGATGCAGTTTGATGGGAAATGACGGCTTCATATCCGGTTTTTATTTTATTCTAACTGCTTTGCATCATTCCTTTGGAACATAAAATCTACTATAGAAAAAGGAATTATCACAAACTTTCACATTAATCTATTTAAAATGTCATTTTTGGTGTTTCCTTTTTTTTTTTTTTTAAATAGGCCTTAATAAAACAACAAAATCCGTTATAAAATCCGGTTCCCGATCCGAATCCGGATCCGTTCATTTTCAGGGGTTTGACGTGCGGCACCAGGCTTCATACGCCCCGATTATTGATTCTTTATTGATTGAGTTGTTAACAAAGAAAAGGAGGAAGTGCCAATAGATCCCCAATGGTTCAGAAAACATGTTTATGACATCAGGTCGTGAGGTCATAATGTTATGTCACCAAAATCGACCTGACGCGACTTACCTCTGCAAGAGTTTAATTAAAACCACATGACCTCCTCGGCGGAGGTGATGAACGCGTGAGAGAACCGTCGGGAGTTAATGAACAGATTACGACGGCTGAGTCGTGGTCTCAGGACATTCTTTTATCAGACTCACTTCCTGTTAATCTCCATTCTTGACGCCGTACATGCAGCGAGAGTCAGACGGTGGGGGGGAAAGTAATTAAAAAGGCCCGTGGCTTTGGATAATGTTTCCAGGATATCATTGGGTCTGAGTCAACCACAACCCCGCCCTCTCTGTTACAGGTAATATCTGCTTCTCAGGCGCGGCTGGCCTACCTGACACAGCTGGGAGAGCTCATCTCCTACGGCGGGCGATCGTACACCGCCACCATGATGGTGAGAGTCAGACCTTTCTCCTCATCCTCTTCATTCTCTCCTTCTGTGATGCGAGCCTCCTGACTCTCCTCCACCCTCAGCTTCAGGACAGGGAGGTGCTGGTCAACCTGCTGGTGGGAGCCAAGTACGGCATGAGTCAAATCATCAACCACAAGCTCAACGTGATCTCCACGCTGGTGGAGTTCAGCAGCATCAGCAGGGTGGAGCTGCTGTCGGAGTCGGACAAAGTCAGCTTGCTGCGCATCTCGCTGCACGAGATGAAGGTAAGGAGTTATCGCCTTCAAAGTCTTTGGGCGGCTTCATTCCAAGCGTTTGGAACGGCATGTAGTCTTCTGGTAAAGTGGTACCAGAAGAACTCCCCAATACCCTTCAAATTAAAAACATTAAATTGGAAAAATAATCATATATTGTCTTTTCTCAGCAAAAAAAAGCGACGCTATCAATTCTTACAGTCTCAAAAGATGCTCCAGCATAAAATTCCACCACAGGTTTTCCTCCATACTTCTCAGTTCCGTTTAATGTCCATTTGTAAAGAAAAAAAAGAAAATGTCTTAATTTCAGTTTGGTTTATATAAAAACATACCACATGAGAAAAAAATAGCCTTCTGGCAAAAGTTTTTTCTTTTAATCTATCATTTAGTTGGTTCTACTCACTGCGCTGCCTCGTCAGTCCAGTCCGGAAATCCCCTCCGGTTTTTGACTGCTGAGGCGTTTTCTGCAGCAGTGTATTGTGATGTTGTAGGGGGGGGGTTGAAAATCTAGATTCTCCTCTAGATACCAGACTTTATTATTCATAAACCTGTAGGCGCTTTTAGACCGACACAGGAAGGAGAAATGGATTTTTATCACTCGCCACGCAGCGTTTGCACCAATATAGGTCACGTACTTCCCCTCCAGTTCACAAACAGTGTGAGGCCTAACAGGGTGTGAGGAGGCCATCTAAACCATCTCCCTCTCTGTCTCTCTCTCTCTCTCTCTCTGTCTCTCCCTCCCTCCCTCTCTCTCTCTCTCTCTCTGTCTCTCTCTCTCTCTCTCTGTCTCTCCCTCTCTCTCTCTCTCTCTCTCTCTCTCTGTCTCTCCCTCCCTCTCTCTCTCTCTCTCTCTCTCTGTCTCTCCCTCCCTCTCTCTGTCTCTCTCTCTCTCTCTCGCCCTCTCTCCCTCTCTCCCCCTCTCTCTCTCTCTCTCTCTCTCTCTCGCCCTCTCTCCCTCTCTCTCTCTCTCTCTCTCTCTCTCTCGCCCTCTCTCCCTCTCTCCCTCTCTCTCTCTCTCTCTCTCTCGCCCTCTCTCCCTCTCTCTCTCTCTCTCTCTCTCTCTCTCGCCCTCTCTCCCTCTCTCTCTCTCTCTCTCTCTCTCGCCCTCTCTCCCTCTCTCTCTCTCTCTCTCTCTCGCCCTCTCTCCCTCTCTCCCTCTCTCTCTCTCTCTCCCTCTCTCTCTCTCTCTCTCTCTCTCTCTCCAACCCCCACTCTATCACTTTGCTCCCTTAATCACAACCGTTTTAACGTCCTTATCTTCTGCTGTGCCCCCCACCCCCACCCCCACCCCCACCCCCAGCCGTTTGCCTTACTGATGGACTCTCTGGCAGCCAAAGACTTAGGCTGTCTTCTGGGAGGCTACTACAAACTGCTGGTGGACCCCAGCGTCAGTGTCTTCCGTATGGGGCGCCCCAAAGTGAGGGTGCACCGTTTCCCTGCTGAAGAAGGTGTGTGTGGGAGGTTCGCCGTAATAGAGGGCGTGTGCTATGAATCCCTATCAAGTGAGCAAATGGTTTCACTTTAAAATACTCACTTTGGCTCATGTTGTTTTCACAATATCTGTTGATGCATGTCTGTCAGTACACTGTAAAAAAAAAGAGAGATAAGAGGACGGCTTAAAGCAACGTGTTCCACTAGATTTTAGAGTTTTGATCTCAACTCAAGGTCATTTATTCTTTTTTTTCTTCATTTAATTGTGTCATCAGTGGAAGTAATATCGTTTTTCTTTTTTAAATCATCCATGATCCTCTTTTTACAGTGTGCAATATTTGTCTTAAAATGAATAAAATAATGTCAGATCAATGATAAAGAAATATTTACTTATTTCTTATATTTTATGTTTGATAAAGGTAAAACCGTAAAAGAAGTATTTTTTTGCGTTTAATAATGCACTGTAAAAAGAGAAGTGTTGATAAACTGACTTCAACTAGTAGAACTAAATGAAATAAAGTATTTATTAATTATTTATTAGTTTTAAAGTTATAGATACTTAATTTAATTGAGGTTTACCAGTTGAATTAATTACTATGAGTTCATCAATAATTCTCTTTTTACAGTGTACAGTTGCTGCGTTTTGCCAACGTTTATAATCTTTTGAGGTTTCTTAAACCAGAAACTCAATGAATGATTTAAGTAAATATTTTAATGCAGCTTCCTTTAAAAATGTGATTTAGCCCAACAATTGGAAGTTTTCTTTTTACAGTGCAGAAGTCATACGTGGAGAAAAGTCAAAAATCTTATGCAGCAAGTTGCTTTGAGATTCAGTGTCGTCCTTTCCTGAGACGAGAACCGGTGGTGTGACGGTGTCTGTCCTCGTCTTCTTAGGTTACGTGTCTCGCTGCTGCAGTGACTCGGACGACTCGACGGACGAGGACGACCCGATGGACTCTCAGAGTTACAAACACGCCGACCCGGCAAGTCAGGACTGGGAAGAACGGAGGAGAGAGGAGGACAAGAAGAGAAGGGAGGAGGACAGAAAGGAGAAAGTGGAGCGTAAAGAGAAACAGGAAGTGAGGATAATAGTGACGGCGGAGGGGAAAGAGGACGGCGAGGACGAGGGTGGAGCGGCAGGAAGTGGCCTGCGTACGTTTGGCATCATGGACGAACAAATGAACCTGGAGACCGGCTGGTACCACACCGACCCACGGGTCACCAGCAGCTTCTCCAGCTTGTCTAGCGGTTCCTCGAGCGCCGCTCTAGAGGACAGCAGAGCTGTGGACGCTCGCCGTGGGCCACGGGGGAGCGAGGACCTGACAAGCGTAGACGTTCACCAGCTCCGGCGCCACCCGGGCCCCCCGAGACCCGACAACTTCAACGACAACTCCTGCCTCTGCTTCGCTGACCTCTCCAAGGCCGATTTCCTCCCCAGCCCGCCCGAGGCCACCAGCGAAGATGACGACGATGAGGAGGAGGAGGAGAGCGAGGAGCAAGGAGCGGAGAAACTCAGACGCATTTCTAAGATTCCCAGCTCCAGAGACTTGACAATGATTGACAGCTTTCCCTTTCAAAGATCAACCACTACAAAAAAGAAGAAGGTCCCGCCCAAAGTCCCGCTGAGGACGAGTTCAATTCCCGTGCTTAAAGGAGGACAGGCTGAGCAGCGCCTCTCTCAGGATGAAGAGGGTCTGTTCCTGACACCTTCACCGGACCCCAAAGCAGCTCCCTTTGCCCAAGACGCCGCCTCAGAGTCGGAGGACGAGTTTTTCGACGCGCAGGACAGATTGACTCCCCCAGTTCCGGATCTGTCAGGTTTGTCTCCGATCAGTAAGACAATTTATTCTTTGTCTCTGGTGTGAGGACAGGATGTGACATCACTGATGTACGTGGGCCCACGGGGGCAAACACGCTGCAAAGAAAGAAAATGTCTTCATGAGAAAATGCGTTGCAAAAGCAACAACTCATAAAGAAAACACGCTGCAAACGCCACAACACATTAAAGAAAACGTGATGCATAGCCTAAATATGTGACGAAAACACGCCGCAAAGACCACAACACATTAAGAAAACACGCTGCAAACGCCACAACACATTAAGAAAACGTGATGCATAGCCTAAATATGTGAAGAAAATGTGCTGCAAAAGCCACAGCATTTAAGAATACCCACCGCGAAAGCAACAGCACATTAAGAAAACACGCTGCAAAAACCATATAACACGTGATGAAAACTCGCCACAAGCCACAACACTTAAAGAAACGGCTGCAAAGCCACAACACATTTAGAAAAGGTTGCCCAAAAGCCACACTACTTGAAGAAAACGCGCCGCAGTCACAACTGTGTTGTGTCGGTGTATCAACATCGCGTTTCCTAATGTGATGTGGTATTTGCAGCATGTTTTGTTTCTTTTTTTCTCAGTGTGTTTTCTAAATGTTTTGTGCTGTTTACAGCATGTTCTCTAAATGCTGCGCATGTGTTGTCAAATTGATGAAGACACTCTCTTAATTTGCTTTTTGTCTATTTGCGTGTCTTTTCTTAATTTGCAGCGTGTTTGCCGCTGTGGGCCGCCGGACTGATGCCTTTCTCTTCTTTTATCCCCGTCTCCCACAGACGCCGAGCTGGCTGACAGGCGAAATGCTAATCGGTCGAGTGGAACCAGGAATGGTCTTCCAGGTCTGCCGGGGACAGAACCGTCCCCCCCGCCTGCCAGTAAAAGTCCCCCGGTCAAAAAGGAAACGGAGAAACTTAAAAGGCCCACAAATATACTCGCCAACCAACAACACGATCTTCACAATCCTGAAGCGAAGGTCAAACCCCCACTGGCGCCTAAACCCCAGCTGCCTCCTAAGCCCCACCTCATTCCTGCCAAATCCCCCCAGCAGGTGAGATCCTACACCCACTGCAACGGGGACGCCTCTGGACACCTGTCCTCAGAACTCCTGGAAATGGAGCCGGACACCATGGAGTTCAAGTCCGTCTCGTCTGGAGCCGGGGGGCTTCCCCTCTCATCACCCTTGATCACGGCAGTGCGGTGCAGCAGGAAGCCACTACCCATAACACCCCTGACCCAGGAGAGGAGGCAAGAGGACGGCCCAAAGAATAGAGACCCGACGCAGGAGAACGGGGGTGGAGTCAGTTCCCGTGTCAGAGCATCCATGTCTGATGGACGGGAGACTCTTGACTTCAAAGGAAACAGCAATGGGACGGCGGTACCCTTAAATAAGCCCCCCAGTCTGCCCCCTACATCCAGCTCAAAGCTAGCCATTCCTCCCCCGGTGCCCCCCAAACCCAACTCCGCCTCCAATTTCCACCCCTTATCTCTACCTGCCAGCTCTCCTGTCTCCCCGACCGATCCCAACAAAGGGATCGTCAAGGACAGCGTCAGTCCGTCAAACGGAACCCACCCTTGGAGCAGCCGCAACGGTAGCGTCCAGTCTGGGTCCAGGAGGGTCTCTCTGAGTCACGAAAGCCTGTCACCCAAAAATACAGATGCACCCCTCACCCTCACCACCTCCCTCACCTCCACCAACTCCAAAGGTGTGAGTGGAGAAGCTGGGAGATCTGGATCGGGTTCGGACTTGAGGACCAGCTCCTCCAGCCTCGGAGGCCGACTACCGGCGCTTCTTCTCTTCGAGGCAGGATTCAGGCTTTGCCTTGGTACATGACCCGGTCCCAGGAGATTCTGGGAACTCTGGACTATCCCTCCACCAGCTCCATTAACGGAGACACCTCTGGATTCGGTTCTGGCTTGTCTGTAGCCAGCGGCTTGTCGGACTTAAACAAGACCCCTGTGAAGGAAAAGGAGGCCGTTAACACAAGAGGGAACCTTTTGGAGGATGGAGCTGAGGTGGTCATAGCCACCATCAAGGAGGCCCAGGAAGTGACCTCACACTTGATGAAGGACAACGGGAGAAACGGCTCCTCCCCGAATCTGAACTTTAAAGAGAACAATGCCCTCCATGGGAGAGTCTCCTCCGAGCAGCCTCAGTCTCGGCCCCTCTCAGCTGTGGGCTTGGGTGGGGTTTCCAATATGCAGATTGGAGGCGACTCCCCGACATCCTCCCTCGCCGATGGCACTCCTCCTCAGCAGCACCGGGAAGCTTGTGGCTGCCGCACCGTTTACGCCAACTGTTTCAGCGGAGACGCCGAGGACGGCGTGAGCTTCGACGAGGAGCTGACCGTTTACGAATTCTCCCGCCGCACATGCCCCAAACCAGCTCCCGCCTCCTCCCCGACCACGCCCTCTCCGAACCCCAACATTCTGTCACTGCTCAAGGACAACCCCCGCCCACTCTCCACCTTATCCTCTGCCTCCTCCGAGCTCAGTCCCATGGTGTCATGTCCGGTGTCCCCCACCACCTCTCTGGGCTGTCCTCTCCGCTCACTCTCCAATAAGAACTACGCCAGACTGAAAGGAGGCTTCGCCTCCCTGCGGCACGACATCGACCAGCTGCTGCTGGTCCTGGAGAGGGGAGCACTGGAGCAAACCCAGCAGATGTCAAAGCAGGACTTCAAAGTCGGCCCGGACCTAAACCACAATGGAACTGAAGACGGCACCGCCTCAGCACCCGGCCTAAGCTGCACTGCCACCATGACGGAGGCTGAAAGGACTCTCCTCCAGGCGGAGGCTCGACGATTGGCGTCTGGGTGTCAGCGGGCCACCCGTGTGGGCTGGGCCCCGGACGAGGCCCTGAGGTCCTTATCTAACAGCTTCAGCGCCCTGGTCCAGTTGTCTGCGGCTTGCCTGAGAACCACCTCCTGTCCGGGCTGCGATGTTTGCCGTGATTCCAGTCTGAGTCACGAGGACGAGGATGAGGACAGCCGGGAACCCATGGGCAAGCTGAAGGAGATAGTGGCTCTCTACCGGGAGTTTGTCGGGGCTGTGGAGACCGCCGGAACCGGAGCTCGGCTCGGGGGGAAGACTGGGTCTGGACAGAGTGTGGGGGAGAGTGACGGGGTGAGGCTACTAGCCAAACGCTGCACTGTTCTCATCTCCTCCGTGTTCGCTCTGACACAACTCTTCCGGACACGGACACCGGGAACCTCGGACGCACCGGGCCACGCACCGCTAAACTTCTGACCCGTTAAGTCCTAATCAAACCACTAGAACTCTGGAGGTGAGACAGGAAGCAGCACAGAACCACCGGGGGTGTTAAGCCCGTGTCCTCGGCCCGTCTATCTTTTGGTCTCTCAGGATTGGGTTCTGAAAAAAAGAGTTTATCAAGAGTTCTGGTAAATGAAGTCAAGATGAGGACAGATTGATTAATGAGTTTAAGATGATTTTAGCTTGTATAAATCAAAACATCGGCCGATAGAACAAGTGGAAAGTTACTCGGGATGTTTTCTTGGAAAGAGACGTAGGTGAAGGAAATCTTTATTTTTATTATTATCATTATTAAGAGGTTTCTCAAAAATGTGGATATTAACCCACAAACTCAGCCTTATTCTTAATAAACACCTAAACTTCTTCATTTCAGGTAATTCCAGGTATTTTAAAGGTGTAGTGACGCTGTTTTAGATCAAAGTCTAGTGTTGTCAAAGTGTTCTTGAACAAGAGCAGATCGGAAAATTTACGAATTTAAAAAAAATAAAGTACGTGAGCATTTTTGCGTATTTTCAAGAATCATTGACTTATTAAGATACACAAGATACTTTCTCGACAAGAATTCTTTCTGTTTTTAGATAAAATGAAAGAAAAACAAAAAAAAAGTTGGTTTTCGTTTTCCTGAATATCCGTCTTTGACTGGAAAAATGAAAACGCCAAAAGATAGACGGACCGTTCTTTTACAGCAGGTGACACTCACGCCGCAGCCAACCAACCCACGGTACCCGAAACCCACGTGGAACCACAGAACCAAACTAAACCCGGCTTCGTCTCCACCTGGACGCATGTGGACTATGCATTTGTACATATGAATTTTGTAATTATCTTATAACTCTCTTATTTTATGATACGATATGTGAACCTATGTAAGTACGGATTTCCCACCTATGTATTTATGTATTTATTTTTACAATATCTGCACCGGGGTCCGGAACAGGCTCTGGTGAGGAAAAACAAACACTATGGAGATCACTGGAATTTTTCTTTCTTCCTTCGTTTTGAGACAGTATTACTTACGGAAGAGCATGAAGGCCACTGAAGACCTCATGAAAATGTTTTTACAGTTCCTACTTTATTTTCATAACTCAGACTTTTCTCAATTTATCTACACGAAAAAACATTTTTTCCCGGAATTCCGAGAATGAAGTCGGAATACCAAAAAAGGATTTTCATGCAGCGTCGCGTGGCGAGAAATGTTCTTCTCTATTTACCTGATATGTTTGCTGCTTTGAAGATTTCTCTGTTCCAACCAGGTGTGATCTGTAAACTGTCACTTTATATTATTTATATGTTTTAGTAAAACTACTACTACTGGCAAAACGCAGAGAAAATCCTCCGGCAGGCGTCCGATGTTTCTACGCCGGGTTTTCACCGTTTAAAGGATTTACTTTTTCAGCACAGCAGTGGGATCTCACTGGGATCCGGACCTCCAGCGCCAGAACTTCTGACTGTTACAGATCACATCTCTCCACCAGACACAAACCCGGGTGTCAAATGGATTTCTATCTCCTCTCCAGGTCCGACTGACTTTGAGTGAATGCGTGTTGGAGATGGGCTTCATGACGTTCATCCGGACGACGTCACGGATGGATTTGATGAAAATGTGTGAATGTGAGGCTGTTGAGCTTTTTTAGGTTGTTAAGAAGAAGCTTCTGACCCGCCACAGAGGCTGACTGTTAAACTCTGTTCAAGCAGAAGTAGCAAAGATCCAAAGCCTGACGACACTGAGCCACACCTTCCCCTGTCTGTCACACCACCCAACTGCATGTCCTCTCTCACCACATCCAGATACCTCCTCTTGGCTCCTCCCCTTCTTCTCCTGCCTGCAGCTCCATCTCCAGCATCCTTCTACCAGTAGATCCACTATCCCTCCTCTTCACGGGTCAGAACCATCTCAGTCTGTCCTCTCTGACTTTGTCTCCAGGACGTCTCACCTGGACTGTCCCTCTGATGTCTCCTTTCTAATCCTGTCCTTCCTCTCACTCCCAGAGAACATCTGAACATCTTCATCTCTGCTTCCTGTCTTCTGGTCAGAACCACCGTCTCTAAACCATCCAGCAGAACTTCTCTCACCTCCATCTTAGAAACTTTTCCCTTCACTCCTGCTGCTCCTCCTCTGTCACAGATAACTCCTCACACTCTTCTCCACCAACCCCACCCTGCCTGCACTCTCTTCTTCAGTTTCAGAGGAAACAACAATTTCCTCTTTGGATACATTTTATAAATAACCATAAAAAATCCCCCAGAGATCGCAAATCTCCGCCAAAACACAACAGAACCTTGGGTTGCGTAAAACGTCTCACAGATTCCTCCACCAATATGTGAGTTAATACCAGCCTCTGAATCTACCGAAAACTCCCAACAAACTCTCTGAGTATCTCTCAGATACTCTGTAACCGCTCGTCTCCTGTGCCTTCCACTTCAGCGTCCCTGTTCAGCCCAATGAGCTCCAAGCTCCACCCTCAAAGCAACATCAAAGGATGAAAGGCAGAAATAGCCACAATTTTGACGTCACTACTCCCAAACGGCGTAAAGTTTTTTAGTGTTTTAAATGCTGCAAAACGTGTAACGTCAGCAAAATAGACTCACCTCTAGGAAAGAACAAAAACTACATCTGGGTGAAATTCCTGAAAGTCCGTTCCGAAGTTTTTACATGTCTCTACTTCAGATTAAGACTATGCAACCAGAACCCCCCCCCCCCCCCCCCCCCCCCCCCCCCCCCCCCCCCACACCCCCACACACACACACACACACACACACACACACATATTCTGTTTTCTTTTCTGCTGATGTTGTTTGTCTGAATATATTGGATTTATGTCTTTTAGAGAAAAAAGCCCTCAATGCATTCTGGGTTGCAACATTCTGCAAAGTTGCATGAAATCAGCATTTTTGTCGGCGTGAATTCTTGCGCCTCCACTGATGTCAGGGGTTTCCCAGAGAAACGATGACGGTGCTCCATCGTCCGACATTCAGCCGGGTCACATGACGCCAACCCGTGACGGCGGGGAGATTCTTCCATCAATGTTGTGAGGGAATTCACGGAGAAAGCTGACTCAGCGTTTTTAATCTTTCCGACAGATGACATGGGGACATTTTGTCCGCCTGTCTTCTGATGAAGACTCTCGTGTGATATTTGAAAGTTTCGGTCCAGTTGCACTGTCCATCACATGGAGACGCGTTTACGTCCAGAACATCTCAGACGGAGAGATTCTGAGTGGTTCCGTTGTCCCAACAGTATTTCATTTTTCAAGAGGACGTTGTTTCTACATGAGCGGTCCTTCCGCATAAACTCAAGTCCATGTGCCGGGAAATGTATTGTTGGGAATAAATCACACTTTGACCCTGAGAATCACGGCCATGTTTGTCTGTGTCACCGCTTTAAGCTCATTAACGGGTCGCAGTAATCCGTCTGAGTCGGACCGGATTAGACTTTTTCATTGATGTCCAACATTAAACTCTGCAGCAGGGACGACGAAGATATGAAGATCTACCTCACTAGCTCCATCTCCAGCATCCTTCTACCAGCAGATCCACTATCCCTCCTCTTCACGGGTCAGAACCATCTCAGTCTGTCCTCTCTGACTTTGTCTCCAGGACGTCTCACCTGGACTGTCCCTCTGATGTCTCCTCTCTAATCCTGTCCTTCCTCTCACTCCCAGAGAACATCTGAACATCTTCATCTCTGCTTCCTGTCCTGGGTCAGAACCAGAACCACCGTCTCTAAACCATCCAGCAGAACTTCTCTCACCTCCATCCTGGAAACCTTTCCCGTCACTCCTGCTGCTCCTCCTCTGTCACAGATAACTCCTCACACTCATCTCCACCCTGCCTGCACTCGTTCTCCACCTCTTCTCCACACTCCCCGTTGCTCTGAACAGTTGACCCAGTGTCCTTAATCTCCTGCACCTTCTCCACCTCTACTCCTCCATCATCCCCTGCTCCCTGCTCTCCCTCAACATTGTCCTCCACCAACATCACCTAGGGACTCAGAGCCCATCCTTGGTGCAGTCCCACCTCCACCTTGAACACATCCGTCACTCCTCTTGCTCACCTCACCGCCGTCATGCTGCTCTCAGACACATCCTGTTCCAAACTAACAGACTTCCTGTCCCTCCAGACGTCCTCATGCAATCCCACAATCCCTCCCTCTGTCTGTCCTACACTTCCTGTAAATCCACAGAGAACCGATTCACCTCTTTGAATAAATTGTTGCTTCTTTTCTCCACCTATCTTCCACTACTCCTTCCAATAACCCTGACAGCAGGACCAATGCTGCTAATGAGGATTACAGCGGGATTTCGTTGCTAGCGTTGAGATTCTATTCGTCCACCAACACAATATTCATTCGTGTTGTATTTAGGGCATCGTATCTCAATGTTCTGTTTCTTTCATCTGGTCTTTCATCGCGTCTGAATTATTTACAGAACAGAACATCTCCGGTGCTATTTTTAAAATCCCATTCCTGAATAAAGAATGTGAATTTTAAAATCAAAGGTTTCCCCCAGGATGAAGGCTGAGGATGGAAGAATCAGCAGGAGGAGGAACATCTCAAACCAGCCTTGGATGAACCGTAATCTCATGATGGTCTCAGTCTGATCCACGACTCACAGAACACAACGAACAAACATGCAGAGCTTCATTCTTCAGCGTGAGTCAGAGTTCAGTCTGTCGTCGTCACGGTAATGCTGTTTGTGTGTTTTCACACAAAGGAGCGGTTGTGGCTGATATTTGAGGCAAGGCATGCTGGAGAGAAATGTTATTTAAAGTGTGAATCACTGGTAAGACTGGAACTCAGGGCACAAAACCAACACCGGCTATTCAGCTTCTTAATCCAGGCTCCGCAAACACAGGAGAAGAAAAGAGCCGTACCTCTCAGAAATAGATCTTATTCGCTGTCACAAAAGAAACATGATATTTTCTAGCATGTTTCACATTAAAGAAATAAGATTATTTTACGGAAAAACATAGCTCACTTTTCTTCAGTCAGATATTCCAGCTAATATTGAGGTAGTTTGAACCAGTAACAAGTCCAACAAGGTTTGCATGGATTTGGCTTCTTTCTAATATGTTGTGTGGGTACTTTTATTATTTAATATAATGTTTAATTACATTTTGTGTTGGGCTATTGATCTGACACATATTTATCACATTAAAAGGAAAATAACAGAAATTCACTGTTATAATAATAATAATAATACATTTAATTTATAATGCATTTTTGAACCGTTTGTATTCTTCATGTTTGCATCTATTTGTTTTTTATCGTGTCACTGTAAACATTGTGCCCAGTAAATAAGGTTTGTAGAAAAACAAGCCTGCACCGCAGCGTCCTATCTAGTACGGACCTCCGAGGTCACTCAAAGTCCAATCTGTTTCCCCGCGGAACCACGGTACTGCGCATGCGCCGCAAATGTATTCCTGCTGTCACGTCTGCAGACTCGACCTACAACTGTTCTCTAATACCACCGGGAATAACTGCAGCGACAGGACAGCGACTGGTCTGCTCGGCAGGTAGACAATTATTCTTCATACTGGGGAAAGGCTGTTTTTATAACTTTATTCAAGCAGCTGTCAGTGAAGTCTACAATCAATCAGCGCGTTCCCGTTTGACTTCTGTCATGCTAACCTATTAGCAAGCTATAAAGGCAAACTCTGGATGTAAAATGTCGTGATATTGGTTCTAATTCTCAAACATTGTCTTTCGTTCTCCTCCACAAATATAAACGTGACGTCCATTTGTTCGCAAAACCCCGAAGGTGCCTGTCACGAACCCTGTAGAGGATGCTAATGTGGCTACCTAGCCTAGCATTAAGAGGCTAGCCCGTCAGCTATCTGTCATGCTAGGGACGTTACCTAGTAGAGCAGTATTAGTATAAAGTATTAGTTTTTAAGGGCGTTGTTGACGTTAAATAACGGATAAGGGAGGTCGGGCCTTGGGTCAGAACACCAGACGTGACGGTTTGACCCGGTGTCTTCATAGGAATCGGTCCATGGCGTGTTCTCCAAATATTAAGTTTACTTAAACATTATTATTTCATGAAAGGCTTGCTCTACTTTCACTTATTCATTTAGTCCAATGTAATATAATGCCACCTTTGATTGTATCTCCATTGTTACTCAAAGATGTTGTTACTTCCGGGTTTCAGATAGCAGTGCTGACAAATATCTACATGTTACTTTATCATGTTACTTTGAAGTTTAGTTCAATTCAAGGAGATTTGTTTGCATTAGGTGGAGATGATGGAGTCCAATAATTTCATATCAGACATTGACAACGCATGTAATTCTTGTTCTGACTGGTGATGGAGTTAAACCAGAAGGTTGTTGAGAATGTCAAGAAGGATATTTCATGTCTAAGATTTCATCAGTATCAGTAGGATTATGTCATTTCTTGTTTCTCCAACGATCAATAGTGTTTCTGGCTTTCAAATAGTATCACAGACAGTGACTCAGGAGAAATAAGTCATGACACTGAGGGTAAAAATACAAGTAAACATTGCTGCAACATCGAAAAAAACACTTATGAGGTTGACCAACATTTATTTACCACAAATGGTAAAGTAAAATAATTGGATTTAGGGTTTTTCAAGGTGCTTTTTAAGATACAGTAAACATTTGAGATGTGGTGACAGAAGTTAAATACAGCAAATAATAAATGAGTTATAAATAACAAACAAATAAATTAGATACTTAAGTGCTGCAGAACCTTCAGCCCCAGTAGAACATTAAAGACTTTGTCACTTTTGGATAAAGAGCAGAACCTGGTCATATTATAAAGATTTAAATTTTCGTGACCGGCGCCTGGAGGCCTACTTTGAAGAAATCGGCAGATCAGTCACACTTGAAGTCCACACAATCGCACACCAAGCATGATGGAAGGGCTCCAAACATCTCGCACGCAAACCGGAAAACACAAAACTCACTATTTGTTACACCAGTAAGAACAAAAATAAAGATCTCTTTAACCCCGAGAACGTTCGGCACAACAAACTTAAGGAGACACTAAAGTGGGTATCAGCCGGTCGGACTTTCTAAAAATCGGTGATCGCCCATGAAAATGCAATCGGTGCACCTCTAATATTTTCTTTTAAATGACGTAACCAGAACTCACTTCTCCGTTTCCTGGCTCCTCCCAGCTCTATACTTAGACTACATGCTATATGTCCCCACGTATTTAGACTCTTAACCTTTGCAGCATCATGCTTCTGTCCGTATGTAAACAACTTATTCAAAGTCTCAGTCTTTATGATACTCAGGTAATTCAACACTAAAGCCATAACAGTGTGACCACCGACAGGTGAAGTCAGAATAAGATTGATCTCCTCACAGGGGCATCCGTCAGTGGGTGGGAAACATTAGGCAGGAAGGGGACATATTGTTCCCGACAATGATTTGTTGGAAGCGTGAAAAATGGACCATTGTGAGGATCTGAGATAGAGGATGGTTAGAGGACCGGGTCAGAACCTGTCCAGAACTGCGGGTCTGTCATCTGCTTTGTTTAGAAGCTACCAAAGAGGTCAATGGAAGGAGAACCGGTGACGGCATAAACACCAATAGAAATTGTGATTCTATTTTTTCACAATGAATAACATATCCATCAGCCAACTTTGGTTTTGCGGGGATACATCCTTGTTGCCGGGGACGACAGCGGTCGCCTCGTATTCAATTTAGATTGAATCCAAACGTCTTGGTATCCGTAAAAGGAGATTCACAGTTGAAAAGCAGATGAATTATTAAGTATGTGTGATGTTTGATCTCGTTCACAGAGCGTATGTCAGAGGAGTGAGCTGCTGATGTGAGGCTGGAGGAGCGAGGTGTGGAGCGCTGAGACTCTCATGGCCGTTAGCACCATGGACTCTAAGTCTGCCCGGACGCCTCAGCCTCCGACCCCCCTGAATACAGGAGTCCGCTCCCTGCTGCCGGTTGGGGCACTGGGTGCCAGGCTGGGCGATCATGGGAAGCACTATGTCTGCGGCTCCATCGCAGCCTTCACCAACATCCTGGTTACCTACCCGATCCACAAGGTGCTGTTCCGCCAGCAGCTGTACGGCGTGTTGGCAACTGAAGCCGTGCGTCAACTCCAGAGAGATGGGCTCAGAAATCTTTACCGGGGCCTTTTGCCCCCTCTCCTCCAGAAGAGCACCACAGTGGCCATAATGTTCGGGCTGTACCAGGACTTCTCTAGAGTCTTACTTGATATGGCGGACGACAGTGGCGTGCCAGAACTCTTCACCCGAAGCTTTGCTGCAGCGTTGACAGGAACCACAGAGGCCATCCTGGCACCATTTGAGCGTGTGCAGACTCTCCTACAAGACCACCGGCACCATGGGCGCTTCAACAACACGGCCCACACCTTCCGAACTCTTCTCTCTGAGCACGGCGTCAGAGAGTTGTACCGCGGCTTCGTGCCCATACTCCTCCGTAACGGCCCCAGCAACGTGCTCTTCTTCGGGCTCCGTGGGCCCATCAAGGAGCAGCTGCCAGTAGCGACCAGCCAGGCGGGCCACCTGGTAAATGATTTTGTGTGTGGGGGGTTGCTGGGGGCCGCACTCGGCATCATATTCTACCCATTAAATGTGGCCAAGTCCCGGGCTCAGTCTCAGGTGGGTGGACCCTTCCAGCCCTTCAGGAAAGTGCTGCTAACAGTGTGGACAGAACGGGGCTGCAGCGTGGTCAAGCTCTTCAGAGGAGCCCACCTGAACTACCACCGCTCCCTCCTGTCCTGGGGCATCATCAATGCCACCTATGAGCTGCTGCTGAAGATCATCTGAGAGAGGGAAAGAAGAGAGAGCACAGAAAGGGCGTGACGGAGCCTCTTTGTTTTTTTGTTGTTTTTATTTGAAGAAGAAGAAACCTGAAGCTGATGAACCTGCTGTTGTCTGAAGCGTTCGGGAAGCTGCTGTTCAAACACCTGAAGGAACAGCATTAAGTTACATCTGTGATCGGGGCCAACAGTCGGTATGAGATAAAGCACCTGCCATTTTTACTATTCACTGTTGTCAAAGTATCCAAACAAGATGCATGCTTTAGCTTATACAAAACTTGTGCCAGGGTCCAATTGAGATACACTTGTTGGCTCTGTTCTGAATTTGGGGAACAAACAAGGTGAAGCAGAGTCACCTGAGTGTATCGGCTGTTTTGTAGCAGACGCTGATTCGTTGTTGTACGTGCCGTGTGCTGTGGTGTGTCCCTTTGACCAAAATCACCTCCTTCGTGAGACTCTTTTCTCTGCCGCCAAACCAAAACCCTTCTGTACTCCTGACCTTTGAAGTGGACAAAGCTTGATTGGCAAATAGAATGTTGGCCGGTTTTATTTCACTTCACCGTCACTCACTGAGCCGCATGTTGATGAGATCAGAACGCCAATACTTCATTAAAATTATCAAATTCAGTGGCGTGTATGGCGTTTGGAAAAACACGCTGGGTGGTTTATCAGTTTCTCCCACGCGATCCTTCTGTGTGATTTCGAACAATTAATCTCCATTATTTGACGAGGTGCTGGGAGTGTGTTTGTGCTGTTTGAATTGAAAAGTGCCCTCTGATATATGAATATATATGTGAGTAAAAACTACATAGAAAACACCAGGTCTCGTCTGTTTCACACATTTTCTCCTCGGGAAGGAAGGAAACATCGATTAGATTTATGATGGATTAAATAATCCTACAGAAAATATATTAATATTAACCATTTGGATGCTTTTTTTAGTTATAATGTTATAAATTAATGGATAGATTTGCAATAATGTCTTGTGTTAGCTTTTTTCCTGATCTTGATCCAAACCATGGTCGGGGAAAATTATGAGTGTATTTCCAGCAGGGCCAGAGTCTCTCGTTTCAGGACAAACACCAGCAGAGACTCTTCTCGGTTCTGAGAATCTGCGGCTCCTGTTTATTTCTGGGCCATCGTTTGTGCATTAACTTTAAAGAGTACAAGTTTATTAAGGTTTGTGTTTTTTCTATATCTACGATCCAGGATCTTTTCTGCCTCACTGTCCTCATGCTTGTTCTCAACTTGGTAACATCTGTAGATATAAAGGGTTCAGATTTCCTGCAGGAGTAGATGACGTCACCACGGAGCCACTCCTGCTGCCGTCAACAGCCCGAAGAGGAAAGTTCGGTTCTTACTCTGGGAGGGGCTGAACAGAACACAAGAGTCTGAAAACCTCCAGCTGCTATTAATCCATCAGAACCCTGACCCACTTAGTGTTAAGGGAAGTTTATAAGGACATACTGTTAACCCAAGGGACAACTTTTAGACGTTTCTGAAATGATCTTTTTAAGGGCTCAACCAGATCCGAGTTCTATAAAACATATGTGAGATTAGGGTTTTAAAGGTATTCTGCTTTAGAAACATTTTGGTCTAAAATATGTAAATTAAAGAAAATTGATTGATTATTTTTCAAACTATTGGATTTAAACACCTGTAGCGAAACATTAACCAGAACAGTTTGATCAGGCTTTTGGTTACCTTTACACGGTTTTACATGAAAGTGTTTGTCTTTTAAAAAATATTCTTTAGAAACTTTCCATCGAATACTTTATTATATTTGTGGCATATATAATACTAATACTAACAATATTCTTATATAAAGAATGAAAATAAATCGATAAAAAAAAAGAAAGAAGTGTTGACCGTAAATGAGGTTGTAGTGTCCGCTTTACGGCAGACATTTGACGTCATTGTCGTAACGCATCGAATGTGTCGGTAAATAAAGGCTTTTTATCTGCCATGACTGATATTTGTAAAAGTTTCTCGCTTTTATCGGTGTGTGTGGTCGTTATGTATGAACACACACGTGTGTAGGAGATAATTCAGTAACCGACGATGACGTGGTTTGATTATCTGTCTCAGATTTTCATTAAACGTCTCACAGCTAATGGTAACTAGCTCTGTTGCTGTATTCCATCCTCTCACCCAGTAAAAGCTCTCTTAAACGAAACCCTACATTTTAAAACCATCCATTGAGACCTTTACGTGTAAGAGACCTGTATGCGTTGAGCTACAGCTTGTATTACGCGTGGGGTCGGTTACTTTGTCTCCTGAGCGCTCGACCCAGGCAGAATGTCCGCACAAAAAGACTGCGAGTTTCTGGTGAAGAGAGCCCGGGATCTGGTCTCTGAGGATCCGTGTGCGGCCAAAGCCTGGCTCATCACGGCCAGAACCCTCTACCCTGCAGACTTCAACATACAGGTGACAACAAGACACCCACCGGCCAATGATAGTCAATCCCTCCACCCAGCATTCATGTTGGAGATGTTTGAGATGTTTAAAGCTGACCAGTCACTCAATGAAGATCTGAGTGAAGGTGAAGGGGAACGATGGTCAGGTTCTGGAGATCCGAAGAGTCGTGGAAGTTTAGAAAAGAGGGGACTATCTGTGAGCAGCAGGATGGTTTCATGCAAAGAGAGGGAACTACAGATGAGATGTTTGATCAGAAGGAGCTGATGGAGAAGTGGAGAGGAGGTCAGAATGAAGAAGCTGATGGAGAAGTGGAGAGGAGGTCAGAAGGAAGGAGCTGATGGAGAAGTGGAGAGGAGGTCAGAAGGAAGGAGCTGATGGAGAAGTAGAGAGGAGGTCAGAAGGAAGGAGCTGATGGAGAAGGACAGAAGGAGCTGCATAGTGTCTCAATGGATTTAGAGGAATTGTAGGACGGAGTGTTGAGGGAGGAATTGTGGGATTGCATGAGGAGGTCAGAAGGAAGGAGCTGATGGAGAAGTAGAGAGGAGGTCAGAAGGAAGGAGCTGATGGAGAAGTAGGGAGGAGGTCAGAAGGGATTGCATGAGGAGGTCTGGAGGGACAGGAAGTATGTTAGAGTGGAACAGGATATGTATGAGAGCGGCATGACGGCGTTGAGGTGAACAGTAGAAGTGATGGATGGGTTCAAGGTGGAGGTGGGACTAAGTCCCTTTTTGTTTCCTCTGGTGATGGACAGACTGACAGAGGAGGTCAGCAGGAGTCTCCATGGAGTATGATGTTGGTGGAGGACATTGTGATCTGTAGGGAGAGCAGGGAGCAGATGGAGGAGAACCTGGAGAGGTGGAGGTATGAAGGTCCGTGGCAGTGAGACAGAATACATGTTTGTGAATGAAAGGGAGGCAGGAGGAGGTGAGGATGGAGGAGCAGAGGTGGAGAACTTGGGGGTGAGGAAGTGAATGCATGCAGGGTGGAGTGGGTGGAGAAGAACAGTTAAAATGTATTGAACATGTTTTTTCACAGTATGAAATGTACATCATCGAGCGTAACGCCGAGAGGACCGCGTCAGCGGGGAGACTTCTGTACGACATGTGAGTGACAGCCTGCTGCCTCCATGACACCGCCGTCAGCTGTCTGTCCATCGATCCGTCTGAACCGACAACCTTTATTTCTCCGCTGCAGGTTCATAAACTTCCCGGATCAGGCGATTGTTTGGCGGGAGATCAGTGTCATCACAGCGGCGCTTCGCAGCGACGCTCAGGACAAACATGCGCAATTTCTACGAGGTGAGAGGAGTTCAGCTTCCTGCCCGGGTCCGTCCCCGCCCCCCCTGTTATTCAATGTTAGCGTCCAGAAATCTGAATGGCGCCGGCCCTTTTCTTTGTGTTTGTCACCGATCCGACCCTCAAGGGCTTTTTGAGACGCTGCCCGGTCGGGTCCAGTGTGAGATGCTGCTGAAGGCCACGGAGCAGTGCTTCAACACGTTAGAGAAGGCCGAGATGCTCCTGCTCCTCCTCAAACGGTTCCCCGACTCTGTGGTCCAACACGGGGTATGCTATAATAGTCTCAGTATTAACGGCAGTGAGGAGAGCGGAGCTCCTAGCTCCTGCCTGAGGAGAGCGGAGCTCCTAGCTCCTGCCTGAGGAGAGCGGAGCTCCTAGCTCCTGCCTGAGGAGAGCGGAGCTCCTAGCTCCTGCCTGAGGAGCGCCGTCTGACAGAGTCACATGTTCCCTCAGGTCAGTCTGGGAGAAACCCTGCTGGAGGCCGAGGCGTCAGAGAATGTGGAGACTCCGGTCAACTGCTTCAGAAAACTCTTTGGTGAGTTAAAACTTTTCTTCAGCCCGTTTGATCGCTGGGAGAAGTTTGAGCTGAGTGTTTATTGTTTTTACAGTGTGTGATGTTCTTCCTCTGGTCATCAAAAACATGGACATGCGTCTGCCGGCCAGCCTGATGCACAAGTACATGCTGAAAGCTGCCGAGTTCTACATCGGTTACGTCACACGCGGACCCTCAGCTGACGGACAGATGCAGGGTATCAGTTTAAAGTTTTCTCATCAACAATAACTTTATTGGTTTCCTAAATACAAAACAAAGTGTGTGTTTGTTTTAGCATAAAACACTTAAAAAAAACACGGAGATATAATATAATATAAGATAACATAACATAATATTATATCATATAATATAATAAAGAAAAGAAAAGAAAATTCGACTTTTAAAAGTAAATTCAGTAGAAATCCACTGAAGGAAACTTCTCCACCTCCACCTCCACCTCCACCTCCATACATTCACTCCTCTGCTCCTGTGGTTCTGTGTTTCAGGAACTCAAGAAGGCGGGTCTCTGCAGTCGCCCGGTTCGTCCCGCGGCTCCCAGCGATACGTGATCGACGGCTTGTCGGAAAAATCCTCGGTGGTAACGGAACCGTGGGAGAAAGTGTTGGAGATCCTGTCTGTGGTTGGAGCGCGCTGCGAGTGGCAGGGAGACAAAGGACAGAGGTGGAGTCGCTGGTTTCTCTCCTCCACCCTTCACTCGTTCATTTATTCAGCAGGATGAGACTTTAGAGGAACACTCTGGTGTGAGGAAGAACAGGTTCAGAAAAATACACAAACCAACAACAGACAGACCTGAGAATAAAACTGAAAAGGTTCTGAAGTAAAAGAATGTGTAAACGGGTTTAATCAGAACACAAAAGTATCAGCAGAGCGCTTGGAGCACAAATCTTCCTTTAAGTACTCAAGTACCCTCTGAGGCCCAGTTTGGTTGTTCTGACGTGTTGGTCTCTCGCTGCAGGAACTACGTGGACATGCTGCAGCGGGTCAAGGATCTGTGCCGGTACCTGCCCGGTCTGGAGGGAGACACCAGAACCCGCTGCTGCAGTCAGGTGGTCATCTGCGCCGCTCTGGTTCTTTTCCGCAGCGCCTTCATGTATGTTTCCGCGGTCCAGCCGGCGCTCTTCCAAGGTCAGCCTCAAACTTTTCCGAGACGGGTTTGTTAGTTTCATCGGTGTTTCCGGACCGGGTCGACGATCAAATGTTCTTTCCTGGCTCTGCAGGCGTGAACGCCGTAAACTCGGGTCCGTGGATTCTGGTGGAGGATCTGAGCGCGGTGTACAATGAGGTGGAGGTTGAAAGAGCGGCCAAACACTTGCATAAAAAACGCAAACTGGCCGATGGGAGAGAGAAGACGATGGTGAGGGCAGAAGGAAGATGTGCTGTGAAGGTTGTTGGTTCTATTCCTGAAGAGGTTTCAGTTTGAGCTCATCGGTGTTCTTGTTTCATCTTTCTTGACGCGCGTCGCCGTAGAGCTCAGATGACGAGGAAGGGTTGGGAAAAGGTCGAGGTCGGCACATTGTGGTGAACAAGAGCGAGATGCCCAGCTGGTCGGAAACTCTGGAAAACTTCCGCACCGCCAGGGAGAGCTGGGATCTTCTTCACTCGCACGACGGCCTGGAATCTGGTGAGCAGCTCGTCTTCATGTTCACGTGTTTGGATCCCCCAGACAGGATCCATCATACCAGCACAGAACCATGCCTACTTATCTATGAGGAAGATTCACATCTGTAGGGGGAAGATTCACATTTATATGAGGAAGATTCACATCTGTAGGGGGAAGATTCACATCTGTAGGGGGAAGATTCACATCTATATGAGGAAGATTCACATCTGTAGGGGGAAGATTAACATCTGTAGGGGGAAGATTCACATTTATATGAGGAAGATTCACATCTGTAGGGGGAAGATTCACATTTATATGAGGAAGATTCACATCTGTAGGGGGAAGATTCACATCTCTAGGGGGAATATTCACATTTATATGAGGAAGATTCACATCTGTAGGGGGAATATTCACATCTGTAGGGGGAATATTCACATCTCTAGGGGGAATATTCACATCTCTAGGGGGAATATTCACATCTGTAGGGGGAATATTCACATCTCTAGGGGGAATATTCACATTTATAGGGGGAATATTCACATTTATATGAGGAATATTCACATCTCTATGGGGAATTTCCATATTTCTAGGGGGAATATTCATATTTATAGGGGGAATATTCACATTTCTATGGGGAATATTCACATTTATATGAGGAATATTCAGATCTTTGGGGGAATATTCACATCTCTAGGGGGAATATTCACATTTATATGAGGAATATTCACATCTCTAGGGGGAATTTCCATATTTCTATTGGAATATTTATATTTCTTTGGGGACATTTTTAAATTTCTGTAGAATATTCATGTATTTATTGGACATATTTCCCATTTCTATAGAAATTCATATTTATATTGGTAATACTCACGTTTCTACTAGAGTAATTATACTTCTTTGGGGAAATATGAATATCTATGGAATAATCGTAATACTTTGGGAAAGATTCAAGTTTTTTGGGGAGGGTATTCATATTTCTATGTGGAACTATTCATATTTTTATGTAATATTAATATTTCTGTGAAAGATATCCTTATTTCTAACTGAAATATTAATATTTTCAAGGGAAATGTTAATATTTCTATTTTCCCTTGTGCAGCAATGAACCATGTACAATAATCCTCTAGTTTTATTTACCATTATATGATTGTGTTTGTGTAAATAACTGCTCCCAACAATCCTGTTACTGTATCATTAATGTTCAGACTGTTATTATTATTATTATTAGATATATTTACTATATTCTCAGCATCATTTTGTTGTGTTGTGTTGTTGACTGGTGGATAACCTGAATGACAATAATAACATTTATAATAACAGAGATTATCGAGGGTTTAGAGGGAAAGTGTTTAATCGTTAAAAAACTCCTACGTTGCTTTTTATCAGAGTTCAAGAAGATTTATGCCTCCTGGAAGACGGACAGCTGGTTCTGGTTCAGAGTCTTCCTCACTGACATGATTATATACCAGGTGAGAATCGGGTTGAGACCCAATGTCCTTCCATCAGGAGGGAGAAATTTTCCTCAGAAGATTTAACAAACGTTTGTAATGGTATGTCTGTGTGTGTGTGCGTGTGTGTGTGTGTGTGTGTGTGTCTCTGTCTGTATGTGTGTGTGTGTGTGTGTGTGTCTGTCTCTGTCTGTATGTATGTGTGTGTCTGTCTCTGTCTGTATGTATGTGTGTGTCTGTATGTGTGTGTGTGTGTGTGTGTCTCTGTCTGTATGTATATGTGTGTGTGTGTGTGTGTGTGTCTGTCTCTGTCTGTATGTATGTGTGTGTGCATGTGTGTGTGTCTCTCTCTCTCCAGGGTCAGTACCGTAAAGCCCTCTCCAGTCTTCATCAGATGGCGTCAGTCCCTCAACCCGGCCAGCAGAACATTTCGGGTCAGGCTGGTCTGGAGCACCACAGGGCGCTGATCCAGCAGGCCTCCTGCCACTACACACTGGGAGAGTACAGGGTACACACACACACACACACGGTCACACACACGGACACACACTCCCACGATCAAATGTGGTTCTGATCAGTGAGTTCTGACCCTGGTGTGTGTTCATGTTTGGGTCGGACCGCGTCCTTTCACCAGATGGCCTGTGAGAAGCTGCTCGATGTCGTCGGCGGACTCGCGCCTCCGAACCAAGGACCAGCAAAGACCGTGGAGGATCAGTTCAAAGTCAAGACCAGAACCAGGAAAGGTAAAGTTCTGTTCCTGTGATCCGGTGATGGGACTCTGGTTGTGACGGATGAGCAGCTTTTGACCCGTTCTGTGAAACAGAGATGTTGTCTCTCTCTGTTCAACGATTTCTGAAGAAATAATGTGAACGTTCATCACCTTCAGAACCTCCTTCAGAACCTCCTGCAGTGATTCTGGTTGTGTTTGTAGGGACTGACCTGAGACTGCTGTCCTGCACCAGTTCTGCCGTGCTGCCCTTCTGTCTCCAGCTCATGCTGGCCTGCTTCAAGGTAAGGCGGCCCGTTCAATCGCCGTAAAGTCCTGAAACGCGAACACTGAACCCCTCGTTGTGTCCGTCCAGCTCCGGGCCTTCACCGACAACCGGGACGACCTCTCCCTGGGCCACTTGGTGGTTCTGCTGCAGCACGACTGGCCGCAGGGCGAGACGCTGTTCCTGAAGGCGGTGGAGAAGATCTGCCAGCAGGGCGGCTTCCAGTACGAGAACTTCTTCAACTACGTGACGAGTATCCTTTTACCGCAAAAACACACAGAACCGCCCAACCGGGCCGGGTCGACAAATGTACGGTGGTGGAGGTCAGTGCACGAGGAAGTTCTCGCTGATGTTAGATGTTAGCTTCCATGATCTCATGCTTTCCGTCAGACATCGACATGCTGGAGGAGTTTGCGTACCTGCGCACGCCGGAGGGAGGGAGGATCCAGCTGGAGCTGCTGCCCAATCAGGGGATACTCATCAAGTAATTATTACCCAGAATGCCTCCAGCTCGCACCAACACTCTGCAGACTACCGCCTGTTTATGAAGACAGCAGCGCTATTGATTGATTGATTGATTGATAATGTCATAGTAGAACAATCTGTGGGTGATTGATTGATGATGTCATAGTAGAACAACCTGTGGGTGATTGATTGGTGATGTCATAGAAGAACAACCTGTGGGTGATTGATTGATGATGTCATAGTAGAACAACCTGTGGGTGATTGATTGATGATGTCATAGTAGAACAGTCTGTGGGTGATTGATTGATGATGTCATAGTAGAACAGTCTGTGGGTGATTGATTGATGATGTCATAGTAGAACAACCTGTGGGTGATTGATTGATGATGTCATAGTAGAACAACCTGTGGGTGATTGATTGATGATGTCATAGTAGAACAGTCTGTGGGTGATATGTGAGGCGGGCGTCAGACAGGAGGCATCACAGCTATAAACTTCATGCTGTAATAATTCAGACGCCTGAATGCACCCTCACTGACAGTTGTTGAATGTTGCTGTCCCTCAGGAACCCTAGTCCCGCCCTGGGGGTGGAGTTAAATACCCTTCTGCTACAAGGGGTGCACACGATGGACAGGTACCCCAGGCCCCTCCTCCCACAGTCCCATCCCCCCTCCCCACACCCGATTCACCCTCTGTTCATCCCCGGCTTCCAGGCTTGTCATCCCCCTGCTTTGATTTGGGCCCGTCATTCTTCCATCCAGAGTTGGTGGTTGTTTGATGTCATGTTGGCGTTTGTTCCTTTGAGCCATCGCTCGTCTTTCTGTGCACTCATCACCGGTCGTTGTTCCTTCAGGGCGATGAAGGTCTGGTGTGGTTCTACCTGCCCGTCCATAACTCTCGCTCCCATTTCATTTGTCACCTGTTTTTATGTAGCTTTGATGCTGATGAAACTTTCCTTATGAACCGTTTGATGATTACATGGGGAAAAAAGTACATTGTAAAAGCCGTCGGTAGAAATTACGGTAAAAACAGTCAAATGGTAGAAGACGGTGAAATTCATAACAGTGAATATTCCACATAAATAAACAAAAATCATTTTAAATTATTGTCAGAATATGTTGAAAACAGACTTTTATTGTGAAAATGTAAACTTTGGGTAAAAAAATACCATAATGTTAGAAGAAAGTCGTTACCGTAAACTTATTATTCTTTGTAAATGACAGATTTTTCTCTAAAAAGTCTGAAATCTGAAATTGCTGAAAATACAGTTAAATTCTTTAATGTATCACCGTAAGAGATACTGTGAAATATTCTACATTAATAAACAGTAAATAACTTTTTTTTATTACGTTTATATGTTGAAAACTGTAAAAAGTCTAAAATCCTAAATTTCTGAGAAAACATTTTAATTTGTGTGAATCAACGTTGGAGATAATTTTATTATCCTAAAAAAAAAAAAGTAAATAACTTTTGGAAAACAAACTTTTTCTTTCTTTTTCTTGTGAAATGAACGTAAAAATGTCACAACGCCAGCAGCAGTTTGTTTCTGTAGAAGCGTCATTCCGTCTACATCAAAGGTTTTGTTGGTGTGTACATTTAAATTTACAGTAAAATACATTCTGAATGTAATAAATATAAGTTTAGTATCAAGATGCTAAACATACATTTATTGTGAAATAATGTTGAGTTCTCAGCGATAAAAACTTTGTTTTTATTTGTTGTGTTTGTGTTTTTACACGGATATTCTGACAATCCGTTATTTTACCGTACATTCTACAGATTTTTTTTTTACAGTGTAGAAGCTGCTGCCGTGATTTTGCCTTCCGTTGTGTCGTGAAGCGTCTGACCGCCGGCGTCGTTCTGTGCTGCTGTTTCCTGCAGGCACCACACGGTGACCCGCGGCATCACCAAAGGCGTGAAGGAGGACTTCCGTCTGGCGATGGAGAGGCAGGTGTCTCGCTGTGGAGAGAACCTGCTGAGCGTTCTTCATCGCTTCTGCATCAACGAGAAGATCCTCGTCATCCAGTCTCTGCCCTGACGCCCGGCCGGCGTCCGACTCTGTCTTTGAGAGTCGATGGTTCTGGACTTTAACGCAGGTGGACTCGATTCATGGGCCGACCCTCACCACGACCCTGTCAGAAGAACGAAGAGAGCGAGTCTTCCTTCACTCGTGGGCCGGCGGCGCCATCGTGTGGCGGAGGGCGGCGTGTCTCTGACCTCTGCAGGGGTTTGTTTCTCTCTCCTGTGTCATTTCAACACCTCTGCCCCGTAAAACCCACCGGGTCCGTGTAGCGCCTTGAATCTGTTCTGGTCTTTGGTTCTTTCTCGTTAAACCTGAAATAAATCCTTTCATTTAGAAAAACACAAATATTTCTCTGTTTGTAGATCAAAGGCTCTGACATCAGATTACCCACACAGTAACAGATTACTCACACATAGTAACAGATTACTCACACACAGTAACAGATTACCCACACAGTAACAGATTACCCACACAGTAACAGATTACCCACACAGTAACAGATTACCCACACAGTAACAGATTACCCACACAGTAACAGATTACTCACACACAGTAACAGATTACTCACACGTAGTAACAGATTACTCACACACAGTAACAGATTACTCACACATAGAAACAGATTACTCACACAGTAACAGATTACCCACACATAGTAACAGATTACCCACACAGTAACAGATTACCCACACATAGTAACAGATTACCCACACATAGTCCCAGATTACTCACACACAGTAACAGATTACCCACACATAGTCCCAGATTACTCACACACAGTAACAGATTACCCACACATAGTCCCAGATTACTCACACGCAGTAACAGATTACTCACACGTAGTAACAGATTACTCACACGCAGTAACAGATTACTCACACACAGTAACAGATTACTCACACGTAGTAACAGATTACTCACACACAGTAACAGATTACTCACACACAGTAACAGATTACTCACACGTAGTAACAGATTACTCACACACAGTAACAGATTACTCACATTTTGAGTCATCGGTGTCATTCAGGCGAGGCTTCTATGAGCAGAGGAAGTTCGCGCTTCAGTCACACAGAGCCGTTAAAGTCTTCGTCACCAGTGTGGAGGGAGGAAGAGGACAGTCATGGTTCTGACCTGCTGCTTCATGTCGGTCTGGATCTGCGTTCAGAAAGCTGGAGCTAATCGTTTATCTGAAACGTCGGCGTTCATGTAGTTTTTGTCGTCTCTGCGTTTCTTTCCTGGCTTTAACTCCCACCACATTTAAAGGTTTAATAAAAGTGGGAGTTTTTTTGTGGAAGTCAGTATTGATTGATTGTTTTTGATCAAGTTTTACGTTTGACTACATTAATAGAATTATGGTTAGATCAATAGAATATATTAGAGTTGATTCAACTGAGCTACTTGGATTAAATCCAACCTAATTTACTATAATAAATATTATTTAGTTATTAGTTACTATATAAAACTGCGGATGTAAAATTATGCCATGAAATGGAGTTTATTTAACCCAAATAAATGAAGTTGGTCCAAAGTAATAACTACGTAGAAATACAAAGAATACCTGTTGAGTAGAACAATGTGACACATTTTAGTTTCCCTACAAAAACAAAATAAGACAAACTAGATGGAATCTTGTAAAATAAAAATAGTTGAATTTCTTGTCAGTCCCACAAGATTTAATCAGGTTTATCCTGCAAACATGAGTTTATTTAATAAAAACAATACATTCAATTACATTCCTTCTCTGGCGCCATTAGAATAAACGTTAAAATGGTTCCTTTGATGTTCTTTAGTTTTATAGCTAAATGCTGCTAATAAAGGTGTTTGTGTGATTTATTACAAGAATAATTAACTCAACAACAGGATTAAGGATGATCAGCTTCAGCTCAAAAAAATTATGTTTGTGTTCGAAAGCAATACTCGTAAAAAAATAAATTAAAAAAAGAAGAAGAAAAAAGTATATTAGAGAAAAATATCCTCATTACACACAAAAATCGATATCTTACCAAGAGTTTGTTCAACTTCTAGTCGACAAATCTTACTGCACTGGATTCACTGAACAAGGAAGATTTTATCTGAGATAAAGGAATCTTGTTTTTAGACAGTTTGAACGTCTTCTAAGCTCGGAGACTCTTCAAAAGTATTTCCAGTTAACTTTCCTCTTAAAATGTTTAAATATTACTCTCTAATCTTATTCCCATGTCGTTGTGGTCTGAAATCCAGATCTGTGTCACTGACAGATAGATAGAAACTTTATAAATCTCTACAGGGGGAATTTATGAAGGTTGGAATTAAAAAAATAAAACCAGATAAAACCTGCAAAAATGCAAAAATTACACGGAATTTAAAAAAAGCTAACTTTCTTGTATTCATCATTTTTTTAACTTATTTTTGAAGGGAATGTTTTCCAGTGTGTCTTTTGAGGAAGTGTGAACCAGACAAAATGTTCAGGAGGAGGAAAACATTCTTCTCTTCACTCTTCCATCTTCTTTCTGTTCCTCTTCCTCTTTCCTTTTTATTGAGTCGTTACTGTAAAAACTAAAAAAGTCCATTTGTCCAGTTTACACTTCCTGATATAAGTAGAACATACATCCAAATTGTATTTTTTCCCTTGAATGTTTAAACATCATAAGGAGTAATGTATTTAAATGCTCTTATTCTGAAGGATTACAGTAGAAGTGACGAGAACGGTCGGCATTGTGTTTGTGTTCTGAGCCGTTGAAATGAATGGACCCTCTGTCCTTCAACCAACTGCGTGATATTTCAAAGTGAAAGTAAAACTTTGTACGCCTCGTTCAGTCTGTTATATCTTCTATGTTGGTTTTGTTCAGGGATGGTTTTGCTAACGTTAGCCTCTCTGCTAACGGTAGCTAAACTTGCTTTTCCTCGGGTCGATTCATTTTGGAGTCTGTGATAAAGTTTGTTGTGCCGAACATCTTCGGGGCTGAAGAGAAGCTTTATTTTGTCTGTATGTTGACGTGTATGATCTTTGTGTTTTAAGGTTTACTGGGGAGATTTTTGGAGTCGTGGTAAATCATCAGTCTGATTGGTCGATTGCCGATTTCAACAATGTAGGCCTCCCGGTTTATTCCAGCAGACCAATGTCACGGTCTCCGTGAAGAAGGGCTGGTCTCTGGGTCTGACTGGAACCAGAGAGCGACTGTGAAGTTATTTTAGGGGGTACAGAACTGAAGGCCCAATGCCTTACTCTCCCGCAAGTGTTATGACTTTGCATCATGACATCATGGCGTGAGGTCATAAAAACATTTTCCCAGCCATTTGGCGATCCGGCACTAATTTACGTCCACCTTTGGTTCTGTTGGGCCTCGATGGAGGTTTGCTCTATGAGGGGTTTGTAGTCTTTTACTGGAGCAGGATTTGTTTTACTGTGTAAGCCCCTCCTCTGTGACCGGTATGTTTGGCATGTCCTTCTGCAGGGCAGCCCTGAGGTTGGCCCAGAACAACCTTTGCTTGTTCTTCTCCTGAGGCCACTCCAGGTACGTGTGCCGGCCCATCATGGACTTGAGCTGGTAGTACTTGGACGGGATCAGGTACTGAGGCAGAGGCTCCAGCAGCACCAGCACGATGCCGTCGGACCCCTGAGAGTGGCGCTGGTGGTGGGCGAAGTACAGCTCGTAGTGGCACCAGTCGCTCTTCACGAAGTGAACCGACAGAACAAACACGCAGCGCCGGCTCTTCTCCAAACAGGTGAGGATGTTCTCGATGATCGTCTTTCCTGGAACAAAGTTCTTCTGGTGATGACAGATTCTGAGACCCCCTGACGAGCCTTCAAGGTGGGGGAGGAAGGAGTTCTGCACCCAATCTGCATCGTGCTGGCTGTAGGACACAAAGGCATGAAACTCCACGCCCACCAGATCTTCTGCTTGATGGGTTCTGGCACGATGCTTGGCTCTGGCCCACTGCCAGATCATGCCCATGTACCAGGGAACGTCCAGACGATGGCACACCGTCAGAACTAGAAGACTCAGCACCACTACTGGACACAAGATGGAGGCCGCTAGGAGACCCACGCTGCAGGAGACCTCCGGGATGACAACGTTGTTCAAGGTGGAGTCTCTGAAGGCGTCGGGGTAGGTGCAGTTGTAGTCCCAGGGCCAACTCAGCAATTGAAGTGTGTCATTATGCCGTTTAGACGTCATTCCAAGACGTATGAAGCTCCTGAGAGCGCAGGTGCAGGTGAAGGGGTTGGAACGGACATCCAAAGTTCTCAGGTTTGGGCAGCTTTCCAGCTTGTGGACAGACGGGGCATGGAGGGAATTGGACATGAGCAGAAGCTCCTGCAGCCGAGGGAAACCGTGACACACCGGCAGGTCCCGCAGCCTGTTAGCATTCAGGTTCAGAGATGAGAGGTTCTCCAGCTGCAGAACGTATGAAGGTACCAGAGAAACCTGGTTGTTCTGGAGGTCAAGCGTCTCTGTTCCTCTGGGTAGACATTTAAAAACCAAGTCTGTCAGTCCATTAGAAGACAAGGTCATATTTGAGATGTTTGGCGGCCAGGAGCATTCCTCCAGGCCGTCGTACACCAGGGAGTTGAGGCTGAGGTCCAAATCTCGTAGGGAACTCATGTATCTCATGCGCTTGCTCAGCAGCTGAAGGTTCTTAAGATTGTTTCCAGCCAGAATCAGCCTCCTCATGTTTTGCAGGTTCTCACATTCAACAAGTGTTTCACCCTCCACTCTTGAGAAGATGGAGTCTGATAAGGTGCAGGTGGAGAAGTTCAGCTGTAGGACAGGACTCTGCAGCTTCGGGCAGGTCATGGTGATGATGGACGTCTCGACGACGGCCAAACTCTCCGCAGGTATATTGATGAGGAAATTGTACACGGCCTCCTGGGAGAAGATGAAGGACTTCACCACTGCTCTTCTTACTGTGAAGGACTTTGTCCTGGTTGTTGGGGCCACAGTGGTTTCTTTTAAAGGCAGAGCATTCAGGACCACATCAGTGATGGTCAGATGGACGATGGAATTCTGCAGAGACTGGTTTATGACCAGAAGGAAGTCGTGCCAACTCACGGAGATGTTGGTGAGATAAAGATGAGACGTGTGGATCTCTGCTGTCTGGTTCAGCTGCTGACACAGATCGTCATAGCCTCTTATCAAATTCAACAGCTCCACCTCCTCAAAGAGCGCCAGAGCATCAGCAAACAGTTGCTGGTCCATCATCTGATGTCTACCGAAGGCTACCTGAAGCCTTTGAGCGTGGACATCCTTCAGACTGCCAGCTTCATACATCAGCTCGGCGTCCACTGAGAGCGTCAGAGTCTGGAGATTCATCTGGGCAACATTCCTGAAATCACCAACGCTGATGTTCACCGCTCCAACTTCTAATCTCTCCAGGTTCGAGAGGGAACTGAACTCACTCCCTAGCGTCATGGCGAGGAACTCGTTGAAGGCCAAATTCAGCACCAGAAGGTTCCCTGTGTGGAGCAGGTACTGCTGATTGGACAGGTTCTTCAGCCGGTTGTGTGACAGGTCAAGGTTCTCCAACAACGACGTGCTGAGGAACGTCTCTGGATCAATCGTGTCTAAGCTGTTCCTGGACATGTCGAGGATCCGCAGGACGGTGGTGTTCCTGAAGTCTCCTTGTTGCAGCTGCTGGATGTTGTTGCATGAAAGGTCTAAAGATTCTACCGTCTGTGGTAGGTCCCTTGGGACGGAGGAGAGGTTTTTGTTTGAGAGGTCAACATCTCTGTCGGAGCCTGAAGCGCTCAGCTGGAGTCCCGTCAACATGGCGGCCACCAAAACGAAGGCGTTCTCAGGACTCATGGTCCGTCTGGATGGACCTGAAAGGTAAATTTGTCGTGTGGAGAGAAGATTCAGCGTTCCAAGAGTCAAAACATCAAAACAACAATACAGAGTCAAAAGTCCAGGGACGTGTGGACAGAATAAAGATACAGTAAAGAAAAATCAACATCAAAACAGGACACGAAGATACACTCAGAACGAAACATGAGGACACAATCGAAACATTGAGACAACAAAGTGTTGCTTTGGTGTTTTTTCCTGCTGTGACATCATCATCAAAGGGCTATGAGGGAATATCAGCTGATCAGGCTCTCTGTCACTGGCACTAAGATCCCACTGAAATCATCCGCTGTCAATCACACAAAGGATAAAACCCAAACGTCATATTCCTGTACTGGTTCTGATCGTTCGCCCTCAGCGGATCTGGATCATCAGCACCTGCTGCTGCATTCTGGGTCACACCAGAATGACCCTTCTTTTAATTGATTTTATTCTTATTTATTATTCTTTTTTTATTTATTACTTTTATTTTATTACATTTTATTACATATCTGTTTTTATTTTCATTCCTTTAACTCTACTGATATTTTACCATCTTTTTATGTATACTTTATTTTCTGTTATGTGTCATTCTGATATCGTTCATTTTTTATTATTATTAGTACTATTCTCCTTCTTATTGTCTAAACTTCTCATGTTGTTTACTTAACCTCACAAACCTTTTTTCTGCCCGCATTCATCTCCAGAGTCATCTTTGTATTTTCTCTTCAACTATTTCTTTGGATATTAACGTTTTATTTCTTTTGAAATGTTGTTTATAAATAAAGTTTTAATTGATTTAATGTTTTTTTTTGTGCGTAGTTAAATAATCCCCGCTATCCGGAAGTAGTGGAACCATGTGACCTGACCAAATCCGGTCCCCAAAACAATTATATCCGGCCCGCGAGACAATATTTCATTTTTATAATTACTTGCCGGCTGGTATACGAGACAAACACACAAGATACTACAAGTCCCAGAATGCCCTGCGACAAGTGCATTCTGGATCAACGAAGAGCGCCAGCTCTCCTTCCCGCTCCTCTGTAGTCGGATATTAGCGTTTATCCAGTCACTCTAAAAAACTTTATGTGGAGCCTTAGATGAGATGCTGATTAATCTGGTACTGATAAATAGTAAACGTATTAATAAAACGCACGCGCGTATAGTATAGTACATAAGAAAGCAGGTTTGGAATAACTGCCGAGGTGCGTTCAGGCTCCACCCGTTCAACATGTGTCGTCGCTGCTGCTCTAAAAAAAGAAAACACATGAAGTTTTTTACATTTAATGTGAAATTCTCCTGAATGTTTCCTGAGATTTTAGCAGCAACTTTAAGCAGTTACCTTTATTCAACTGGGAATATTATTATAATGAATAGAATTATTCAGTTAAATTACGATGAGAGATCAGCATGACTTCTTGTCTATGTCTCCCTCTCTAATTTGAATTTTGATATGTAATATGAGTATTTTCTAGTCTGTTGGTTTGTCCAAAATTCTATAAAATCAGAGTAAAACTGGACATATCTCAGATTAAGCAATGAGTTCTGTTCGGCCCTCGATCTGGGCCCCGTCTTTAATTTTAGCCCCTCTATATATGAGTTCAACACCCCCCGAGACGCTAAACACACCATAGCTGCAAAACAGACTTTAAACAAAACCTCATTTGAGATTTGATCCAAATGTAAAGAGTGTTATTAATTAAATGTATTATTATTATTATTAAATAAAGTGAACTCAAGCACAAAAAGTGGGTAAATGACGAGACGAAGGAGACAAACTCACCTGTGCGGAGGTCAGGTGATTCCCTGAGGAGCGGGTTATTGATCCAAATGTAAAGTGCTTTATAAATTAAATGTATTATTATTATTATTATTAATAATAATACGGCGCTGGATGTTGAAGCTTAAACATTTTCTGTATTTGAAGAAAGTCACTCGTCGGGTTTGCCCTCCAGCACATCCTGTTTTCACTTCCCTTATTTTTGCAGTACAGATCTTTTATTGAGGGAAACTCCTTCTTTTGCTGTGAAGTACTTCTTGAAGAAGTACAAAAACAGAAAAGTACTGCATTTACGTTTATTCTTATTTTAATCAATGGAAAACTTGCTGTTTGTTTGTTTGTTTGTTTGTTTGTTTGATGTCTTACTGGGCCGATGCTGGTCTTCCCTTCAGAATCTCATGATACCAGCTCTGATTTTCTGTAGCATCCTACCTCCCACTCCAGAGTTGGCGAGTGAGATCAGAACTGAGATGTGTTAATAAGTTAGAGATCAAAGCTTTCTTTAACAACGCCAGGAATTGATTTACAATAGTAACAATCAAAGTTTTTTTTTTTTTCTTACAACAAATGTCACCAGACAAACAAATAAAAATAAAACTCCAAATACTTGGAGCTTCTGGCTAACTGCTAAGATAACAAGCTAACTGCTACGGATTAAATTTATTTGGACAAGAACTTAATAAAATATAAATTTTGTAGTTCTGTTTGAAAGTAGTTGTTAAGGAATCGCTCTCGCCTTTAACATCAGTACGTTTTACTCTAGCGCCTCACAGTGGTGGAGAACTTAGAGGAAATGTGGACATTCTCATTGGACCAGCGCCATGTCAATCAAATATTCTACGTCCTCCCTTTTGGCAAATAGCAGATCAGCATTAAAAAACAAACAGATTGAATTCCATTAAAGTGATCTAGTAGATCCCGCTCCAGAGGAGGAGAGTGAGGTCTGTCCTCCTCTGCTCTGCACTTCACACAGACTGCCTTTCACCCTGCCACCCTGCAGGCGCCGATGCTGAAGCATCATCTCAATTTCAATTGTGGATTATTTTATAAATTATCATTTATAAAATGACTCTTTTCATGTTTTGATCGCCCCATCCTCTCAGAACCAGTCCAGAACCAGCCTCCTCTGGGTCGGGGGTGAAGTAAATATCGATGTCGGTCTGCATGAAGAGAATCTTCAGTATTTTAAAGTTTATCCTCTTCTAATGGGTTGAAAACTGGACTCCTTTTTTGGTTCTGATGCTCTTACTGGGTTGGAGCCGGTCCTCCGTTCAGCATCTTCTGATTCTCCCTCTGTTGGGTTCGCTCTGATGATTCCTCCCACACGGAGGTCAGCCGGGCTGCTACAGGTCCATTTCCCTGATCAATTAACTTATCTGCCACTAATGCCTGAAGGCCGAGCGTAACCGGGGCAACGGCCGCGATCGCCCTGAGCGGCGGCCGACGGCCTGCCAGTGACGCAGGATGAGACCCAATCACTTTGATTCCGGGCTCTGAACCGATACACAGTGGCCGCAGGGTTTCATCAAACCCGTCAGGTGGTTGTTGTGGTTCCGGCGGCTGAGCCAGATTGAATCATCGGGTCGGATGAGCCGCTGCCTCGGCCCTCGCCGGTGATCGAGTTCTGAAGTCCACGTGGGTTCAGGCCGATGACCCGAACACGCACAGAACCCAAAGCTGAAGTAAACGAGATGTTCTGATCAGGGACGTGTTGAATGTGAACGCAGGAGAAACAGAATCCGTTCATTAAAGGTGCAGAGACGCAGGAGAGAAACGACTGACTGTTGATAGATCAGAGTACAAACCAATGATTGACACATTCCTCATGGGTGTGTGTGCTGGTGTGTGTGTTTGTGTGTGTGCTGGTGTGTGTGTTTGTGTGTGTGCTGGTGTGTGTGTTTGTGTGTGTGCTGGTGTGTGTGTTTGTGTATGTGCTGGTGTGTGTGTGAGTATGTGTTTGTGTGTGTGTGAGTATGTGTTTGTGTGTGCTGGTGTGTGTGCTGGTGTGTGTGTTTGTGTATGTGCTGGTGTGTGTGTTTGTGTGTGTGTTTGAGTTTGTGTGTATTTGTGTGCTGGTGTGTGTGTTTGTGTGTGTGCTGGTGTGTGTGTTTGTGTGTGTGCTGGTGTGTGTGTTTGAGTTTGTGTGTATTTGTGTGTTTGTGTGTGTGTGTGTGTGTGAGCATCAACTTCTAAAGTTGATGCTTTATGTGGACCAACAGGACAAAATGACGGGTCGTGTTTGGACCTACGGCTGAAAACAGGAGGAGGGTCCGTTTTACTAGTTCAACCTTTGTATGAGTGACAGGAGGAGGTGGGCGGGGCTGAGCGGGAGCATAAATAGGGAGAGATAGTGAAGTGTGAGCAGGTCGTCCGATGGATCCAGCAGCAGCCGGAGACTCGAGATGTTTCTCCCTTCTGACTCGTGGCGTTCTGGTTCCTCGCCCTCAGAACAGAACCTTTAATCATCTCCCTGAAAGAACCTCTTCAATATGCTGCACCATCCTCCACCTGCCAAACATCAGAGCCTCTTCCTCGTCCTCTTCCTCCTGTTGATGGTGAGTGGTCGGAAGAAGGCCGCCTGTTCTCCTGGGGAGGGCAGGTGGGTTTGGCAGCAGCCCGACCCGGACCCGGTCAACAAAGTCCAGTCTTTCCTTCGCGACACCTTCCCTCCAGGATTCCTCTGGGCTTCAGGGACGTCTGCCTTCCAGACGGAGGGGGCCTGGGACCGGGACGGGAAAGGCCCGTCCGTCTGGGACCACTTCACCCGCTCCAGAGCGAGCGAGGGGTCGGCAGGTGAGTGGGCCGATGTGGCGAGTGACAGCTACGCTCGCTGGGAGGAAGACGTGGCGGCCCTGGAGTACCTGGGCGTAAAAGCCTACTCTTTCTCTCTCTCCTGGCCCAGACTCTTTCCCCACGGGAACGCCAGGGCTCGGGCCAACGAGGCCGCCGTGGAGCATTACGGCCGCCTAATCAGGAGGTTGGTCCAGAGGAAGATCGAGCCGGTGGTCGCTCTTCATCACTGGGACCTGCCGCAGGTCCTGCAGGAGCGCCACGGAGGCTGGAGGAACGAGACGTTGGTCGGACTGTTCGAGGAGTACAGCCGGTTCTGCTTCCACACGTTCGGGAACCATGTCAGGTACTGGATCACGATGCACAACCCGTACCTGGTGGCGGTTCAGGG
>JBBDHG010000118.1:440000-467500 GCA_037951165.1 Lophius americanus
AGGAGACGGATCCTTCCATCCCATCCAGGGGGTGACGATCCAGACCAGACCACCACAGTGCACGGACTTCCTGTCCATCAACACTCATCTTCACCTGCTGGCCTCCACCGGAGCGTCTCACTACCGGTTCGCCTTGAACTGGTCCCTGATTTTACCTGAAGGAGACCCCTCTAATGTGAACGCCGAGGCTCTGAGGTACAAGTACACAACATGGGTACTATCGGGGTCCACTGGCTCTGGGGCGGCTCAAGCTCAGTGGTTCCCCTTTTCCACCACAAATACCCTGGTGCTAGTTCGGGGCCGCTGCTAGTGCCAGTGCTTAGTTGGTTCAACTATCGCACCTCCTAAGAACCGGTTTGCTATTCCATTGGCAAGGAGCCAATCGAGAGCCACGCCATTACGTCACCGTCTAACGTCATCGGTTTTTGACCCTAGACCCGTAAAACGTCGGTGCTTGTCTGGCACCAGTTTTGAGAGCCAGGAGCCGGTGCTTAGGCTGTCGGGGATGGGAAGGGAGCCGGTTCCAGACCCAGCTAGTCTAAATGTCGTAGGGTTAGCCGACTCCGCTAACGTTAGTCTCAAACCGCCGCCATAAGAAGCGGGTCCATTCGTGCGCATCACTTTTAAGCGTCCTCTGGAAACGCGTATGCTGGGTTGTCAAAGTGATGAAGATGTTTTCTTAATGCATGTTTGCTCTTCCTCGTTCCACATATTAGAGCCACATTGTTTTTGTGTCCACGCATTAACTCCTGGTTCTGTTCGCGTCCCAAAGGTTCTACCGCTGCGTTCTGACTGAGCTCAAGAAGCTGGAGGTGGACGCTGTGGTGATTCTCTACCACCCCACACACAGAGCTCCAAACATGGGCCTACCGGCGCCACTGCAGGCGTCCGGCGGTTGGCTCAACTACAGCACAGTGGAGGCCTTTCAGGAGTATGCAGCACTGTGCTACCAGAACCTGGGCTCCTGGGTTCCGTACTGGATCACCATCAACGAGCCTAACAGACTGGCCGATGTTTATTCCAGCGCCGAGGAGAAGCACCGGGCGGCTCATCACCTCCTACTGGCTCACGCGAAGGCCTGGAGGGTTTACGAGAAGGACCACTCCAGTCAGTGGGCAGCAAAGATCTCGTTGGCTTTACATGCCGACTGGGCCGAACCGGCAAACCCGTTTCTGGCCTCGCATGCAGCAGCAGCGGAGAGATTCCTCCTCTTTGAGCTGGGTCGCTTCTTAGACCCGTTGCTGGGAAGGAGACATGAGAAGTCCAGGAAGGGTGACTACCCAGAAGAAATGAAGGCCTACCTGGAGGAGAGAGCTGGAGCGGCGGGCCTCCCTGGGTGGTCTCCTCCCACCTCTACTGAGACGGAGAGGGAGGAGCTTATGGGGTCATTGAGTTTCATCGCTCTGAATCACTTCACCACCCGTTTGGTGTCTCCACATCCCTCCACCCAGAACAGCTCCGGGCAGAAACAGCCTCCGGATCACGGCTGCGTGACCCTCTCTGATCCCACCTGGCCTCTGTCCGGTCTGGGCCAGGCTCTGGTACCGTGGGGTCTGCGGAAGATCCTGAACTGGGTAAACCAGAGATACGGAGGCGCTCTGCCCATCATCCTCACGGCCAGTGGGATAGATGACCAGGCTCCTCGAGAGGACAACGTCCGCCAACGCTTCATCAGGAGTTATCTCCAGGAGGCCTCCGCAGGTGAGACGGGCCCTTCAGAACCGACAGAACTACTGACACGCTTTAAATTAAATCACACGCAAAAATGTCTTTAATGTCTGTGTCCATGATCCCTTATTCAAATCATTCACCAAAAGTTTACCTCTCACTCAAATATCACGTAAAACACAAATGCCACAATTACTGGCTCCGCCCCCTTCTGCCACCATCACAGCCCCGACTTTCCTCCTGTAGCCTGAGATCAGGTCCGAGACCATTCCTCCATCCAGAAACTGTAATCCTTGCAGTCTTCTGCGAGTCCACCCATCCTCTTCACAGTGTGTTGGGCCAGTTTGCAGACACGTCCTCTTCCAGGCCGCTCTCCAACATCCTTTAAACCTCCTCATTATTGATCCAACTGTTGAAACTGACATTTCTGTGTTCTCTGGTCTTCATCATCGTGAAGAACCTCAGAGAGAATCGGGCCTGTGTCACCTCATATTTACACCCTGGTCAAACAGGAAGTACCTGTTCAGAGTTCCTGCTCACACAGGTGAAGGTACAAATATAAAACAGGACTGGAAATATGCTTCCTTTACTTTTAATCACAGGACTTCTAACATTCATTTTATTAATGTTATAAATCTTTGGAAGGTTCATATATCATTTTCCAGTCGGATTAAAGGCAGTGTTGAGAAATAAGTAACGACTCGACATAGAAAATAGGTTTTATTACTTTATTACTTCCTGTTATTCGCCCCAGATTCAACGACAGAGCATGAAGATGATACAGAGAGGGGGAGGAGCCTGAGTTTATCATAGCGCCCTTTGACCTTTATGGCTGTCAGATCACGCCGTTTCAATCAGGTGTTCTATTCTAACCAGCAATTAACAAGTACTGTACTGAAGTACAAATCTGAGGTACTTGTACTTCACTTTACTACTTCCATTTGATGCTGCTTTATTCTTCTATTCCATTACAAAACCTTGTACACTGTAAAAAAAAAAAGTACAAATAACCGTTAAAAACTGTCGGACGGCTGCAGACAAGGTAAAAGAAAAGGAAAATTCAAAACAGTAAAAATCACCGTAGTAGATGTTTGAATTATCTTAAATAAAGAAACAATAAAAAACTTTATTGATGGTCAGAATATGTGGGGGAAAAAAACGGAATCTTACTGTGAAAATAGAAACATTAATATAAAAAATACAAAAATATTATAAACAAGTACATTTAAACTTTTAATGTTAAATAAACGATCCGAATCTTTTGTAACTTACTGTTAATTTATGTGTTGTCCTCGATAAACATACTATAAACATGTTGACAGACATGACATCACGGACATGACATCACGGACATGACATCACGGACATGACATCACGGACATGACATCACGGACATGACATCACGGACATGACATCAGGGACATGACATCACGGACATGACATCACAGCTTCCGGTATTTTACCTTAAATTACAGACATTTTCTTAACTGTTTACTTTGTAGCTGTAGTTACTGTTTTTATCAAAAACACAACCAAATGATTTAAAAAGGAACATTTTGCCCTTTTGCAGACTTTTTAAATACCTGTGAATTTAATAATTTCATTATTTGCAAAAAAGTGAATAATAACTAAATTGTGTAATTTTATGAACAAAACAAAAAGATGTCCTCTGATACTCTATGTTTTTAAAATGAGAAGAAATTCTAAACAATTTGTTTGAATTTCACGACTAATTCCACTCACATAATTTGCCTTTGATTGTATAATTGGAAGTTTCCGTTACATCGCTGGAAAACGATAATTCACTAAGTTTGTGGAACGAAACATTTTCAAGTTAATATAAAATTCTAGACAAATGTTGATTTTTAACTTCTAACTTTTGTTTTATTCTGGACCCTCATTCATCTTTTCGCTCCGTCTTCTGGAGCAGCTCTCCTGGTGGACGGAGTCAACCTTCAGGGCTTCTACTTGTGGAAGCTGCAAGATCGACACGTCCCCCAGTTTGGCCTCTTCACCTCCCCCCACCACCAGTCCAAGGCCAAAGCCTCCGTCTCCGTCTACAGGGAGGTGATCAGGCGGGGGGGTCTCTCCGAGGAGGAGGGCATGCAGACCTGCAGGAGGTCGGAGCTGCAGGAACATTGTTCTCTGTGCGTGTGGATGTCGAGGAACACGGCCATGTCCGTCTTTGGAGGCTGCCTGGTGGTAACAGCCGCCACGCTGGCAGCTCTTCTCGCTTATGTCATCGTTACCAGGGGGAACCGAACGCCGGGCAGAGGGAGGAGGGGTGTGAACAGGATGAAGAAGAGGAGGAGGAGGAGAAGGAGGAGGGAGGGAGTCGCTGTCTGCTCCTGTCCACCTGTGAAGCTCTGACAGACACGAGCTGAATATGAAAAGTGTTTTTGATTGAGTTCTGGTCCAGTAAAGTTTTTATGTTTGAGACAAATCAGTCCGACAACAATTATTCCTGCTTCTCTATAATAAAGGAAACTTTAAATTAAGGCTTTTATGTTTGTGAGGGTCTGCAGTTAATGGCCACTAGATGGCAGCAGACTGCCAAAGACTCCGGTTCACATGTTGTTGTTGTTGTTTACATGTGGAGAAGATATGACCATGCCTTGTTTACGTGAACGCATTAGATTTTTAAAATCTGACTTTGTTTTTAATTGTGCTGAACTCCAAATTCTCTGTGAACCGTGTTTTTGAAATGATTCACCCACACAGGAGAGGAGATGTTCACCCCTGACAGCAGATGTCTGTGGGACAGTGACGCCCCCTGGTGGCTGATAAACCACCAGATTTAACGTTAAGTGTAAATGTTTGTGAAAGTGAGACTAAAGCAGAGGGAAGAACTTCTGCATGCATCTTTTGTTCCATTTGAATAAACCGCCTTTAACGGAAATCTTCCTCTGATCATTTTCTTTAAACTTCTTTAATCCGCCTGAAACTTTGTCCAGTTCCATCTTTGTGTTTTGTAAAAGGGAATCATCAGATCAAAAACAGAGACTTGATCTCTGCTGTTATAGTCAGTTAATTTAGATGTAATCTGATTACATTATTAAGATGAAAATAAATATATTATCTATTGAACATGGATTATGAGTGTCCAGCCTTCATAACAGATGCTATTTATCTGTTTTTACCTATACTTTAACAATAAAAGTTGTCACCAAATGTTCAACGTTTATCCTATTTGTCCGATATTTTCACCCTGCTCACGATTTATACACGATCAATACTACAAAACAGTTCCGATAATTTCTGTTCTAATTTATGACAATTTTTTTTATTGCTACCTTTCTGGCACCATATGAACCCTGGATCTGCTTTCAAGCACCTAGTCATGTGACACATTTCCTGTCTATCAAACCTGCTTTATGACATCATCATGAAAACTCCATTGGGGAAAAATATATTTTTTCACACGTTAAGATTTTTACATTTAACATGGTTTTAGTTTAGTGTGGTTTGTTGTTGTTTTCCTGTAATCTTGCTATACACTTAAGATTATTGACATAATCTTAATCGTATGTTATATTCATTGCACTTATATATATATATATTTTTTTAGAAACATATACAATAATAATAATAATAATACATTTAATTTATAATGCACTTTAAATTTGGATCAAATCTCAAAGGGCTACAAAGCAAAAGCAGATAAAAGCATCAATAAAAATAAATAAATAAATAAAATAATAACTATATAAAAACATGACCAAAAGCATTAATGTTAATTACAGTTATAGGTTCAATAAGGTTAAATAAAGGTTTGTATATGTTTAAAAAGAAAATTGAATATTGTAAAATTATTTTTAAAAGAAAAGTAATATAATGGAAAAGGTAGATATTACAGTAATTAAAGGCAAAAAAAGTGGCAGCATTTTATAGCCCTTATTTATTTCCTAACTCTGGGAAAGATGCTCTTTTGTGTATATTTGTACACATAAACATTTAATAAATAAATTTGCCCAAACTTCAACAAGTATTACTATAAATTGGAATTAAAAAGAGGTTTCCTGTACATGCTCATCGTCATCTGTGCTTCGTATCTCCTTCGTTTCTAAAACTACTATACCAAACTTGTTTTATAGATTAAAAAAAGCCTTACCCTCACATTCGCCTCGATTTCACGCGCTTGTGACGTAATCTGCCTCGATTTCACGCTCTTGTGACGTAATCTGCCTCGAAACTATTCATAAATCGAGACTACATTCTCCAGGAGCCCACCCGTCCGCTGTCTCGCCGTAAGCTACCTCTCGAGTGGACTCGCTATACTTCCTCTCGCAGCGACGGAACGCCCCGCTCAGTAGCCAAAACAGTCCCACAAATCCGTAACGTTTTGTCTGTTGAACTCAACCCACATCACATGACATCGCTCCTGTAGACTGCATGCAGTTCGGTATTAAAATGTTTTCGGTACTACGAGCCACCGTGTCGGTGCAGAGCTGAGATAATTGATACACGTTGAGCTGCTTTAAAATAATTTAACATCACGTTGGTCACTGACGACCGGCAGTGAGAACAGGATCACTGCTGTTATTTTATCCGGGAGAGAGGAGCCCCTTCAGGCAGAGAGAGCTAGCTGAGTCAGGTCGGACGGCGGCGAGGCCCCAACCGACTACCGTACGGGAGCACCGGGGGAACCATGGCCAACATCGCGGTTCAGAGGATAAAACGGGAATTCAAGGAAGTGGTCAAAAGTGAAGAGGTTAGTTGTCACGTTTTCACTCACTTAATGTGGCGGCTTTCGATTTTACGGCTCTGTTCGAAGCGGAGGCTTTACGAGAATGACGCGTCGCTTCCTCACCTGTCCGCTTCGGAGTCATTAGGCTGTTAGCTTCATCTAACAGGACTAGCTTCAGCTAAAAGGGATAGCTTCAAATAACAGGGATAGCATCAGTTAACAGGACTAGCTTCATCTAACAGGACTAGCTTCATCTAACAGGACTAGCTTCAGCTAACAGGACTAGCTTCAGCTAACAGGACTAGCTTTCGTTTATGGGGCTAGCTTTAGCTAACTTCTCACAGTGTGCTAGCTGCAGCTAACTCATCATACAGGGCTAGCTTCGGCTAACTTTGCCTTTTCAATCTTCCAGACGAGCAAAAACCAGATAAAGGTGGACCTAGTGGATGATAACTTCACAGAACTCAGGGGGGAGATAGCAGGACCACCCGACACACCGTATGAAGGTGAGTTGTTCTGTAAAACAAAACCCTCAACTGTCAATAAGTGACTTTGTAAAGGAACGTCCGTGATGTCATTCAAAAAACAGCCTCACTAACCAAGAGTCAAGTGGCAGTAAAACCTGAATAATATAATAATACCTGCTACATAAACCCTTTCATGACTCCTTTTCAAATCATTCTCAAACTCCTCTTTTCTTCCAGGTGGTAGATATCAGCTAGAAATTAAAATCCCAGAAACATATCCATTCAATCCTCCAAAGGTAGAAGTTCACTTCTCTCACTTTCACTTTTGATCATTTCCTCCCCAAAAAACGTTCAGCAATATTTCCAGCAATCGTCTAATCCTCACATGTTTTTCTTGTTTCAGGTTCGCTTCATCACAAAGATCTGGCATCCCAACATCAGCTCAGTCACCGGCGCTATATGTCTGGACATCCTCAAGGACCAGTGGTGAGTTTACGTCAGGACGCCTTCCTCCTGTCCTTCCCCTCCTTCACAAACATCTGCTGCGTTACGTCCTTCTCCTTACCCTCTACATTCTTAAGATCTACGTTAGATGTTCAACGGATCACAGAACTCACAGATCGGATCAGACGATGTAACGTTTTTGGTTTCCCATTATTACTTGTAGAAATGACATTGTGGATCATCTCGCTGCGTCCGCCGCAGATCCTTCGTGTTAATGCGATAATTTAAAAAAGAAAACTGTTTAATGGGTCATTTTCAGATTTTCTACCCGCAAAGACCTTAGTGTGAGGAAGAACTGGGTTGATTTTGGGAGAGGTTAAATGCATATTACTGACTCTAGGTGTAGCTTTAATCCCAAAATTAATTTTGCTGGCCATAATTTCTCGACTGTTGGTCCATTTAAGTCCAAATGTAGTGACTATGAATGAACTGAAGGGGATGTAACTTGTCTTTATTTTATTATTTCATTATAATAGTTCATATTTCACTCACTAGGAGGTCTTTTGACCTCTTACTCCCCCATAAGAGGAGTGTGAGTTTTCTATGTACAGCGTCTTAAATATGTTGATTTAAGGTGATTTAGACGATGCTCATTTAAACGCAACGGTTTATTTTCCAAATGAACGTTTTTAACTCACAAACACTTTTGTGTGAGAAGGTTACTGTGTGTAAAGTTATTACATTCCTTCTTATCTGGCAAGTTCAGCACCAGGGTGATCGGACCTTCTGTTCTGCTGCCTGTCTGTGGAATGCCCTCCCTGACCATCTGAGGGCTCCACAGACAAACGAGACTTTTAGAAAAGGTTTTAAAACTTTCCTTTTTAGCGGAACCCATAACTTTAATTAGCATTGCTGCTTTTTGGTCATATTTTATATAATTATTATTATATTTCTATTGATGCTTTTATCTGCTTTTACCTTGTAGCGCTTTGAGATTTGTATTATTATGTATGTATTATTATTTATTATCATTATATATTTGGCTGACATGGTTTTAACTTTGATTCTTAATGGTCTTAAAAAGTTCTTGAAATGTGTTAATTTTAAGCTGCTGGCTCTTTGTGTCTGAGTATAAACATGAACTTTTACGTCTGTTCAGAATCCACGTGTGAAGATGTTGTAAACCGTCACCTGGATGTGTTTTCAGGGCCGCAGCCATGACACTCCGGACGGTCCTCCTGTCACTACAAGCCTTACTGGCAGCAGCAGAACCAGATGATCCACAGGACGCAGTGGTAGCCAATCAGGTGAGCGTTGTCTCGGACGGTTCATCGTTAAAACCTCGCGATCTCGATCCAGACCTTTAAACAATCTCCCTTCGGAGGTACGAACGTTCTGCGGCTTTTGGTTCACAACAAAAACTGCAGCAAAGCGGCGCCTGAACTTCTTTCCTTCGGCCAATGAGAGCGTGGCGTCGGATCACGTGACGCCGAGGATCGATTCAATCATTGTAAATGTTAGATTGTGAGGCGTGTCTCCGGCGCTGCACCTGTGACGGTCTGTTGTTTTCACCTTTTGTCTGAAGGTTTCTTCACTCTTCCTCTTGGGAAAGTTTTTAATCTCAACCTGGTAGAATAAAGGAGAAATAAATAATTCAAAGAAATCAGAAACTACAGCGACTGAAAGGCCGGAGGAGAAAAGCCAAGACCCCCGCAGCCTCTTGGATGGAGAGGGGTGAACTCTACGTCTGAAAGGAGTTACAGACCATAACCTCACCACTAGATGAGTTTTACACCAGAGTGGAATTTACCTTCTTTAACCAGAAACTTCTTTTACGTCCGTCTCTCAACCAACGAGACTTCTTACAGAAAGATATTTAACTTGGCTGTAGATCACACTTTTTAAAAGTCCAAACAAACTCCTGATCATCCCACAAACAGAGAGGAGAATAAACCTAAAACTTTATATCTCCTCACAAAATCTTCTGCACAAAAAAGCTGTTTCTGACTTTAATCCTCTTTGTTTTACGGTTTCAAGAGGAATCCCGGCTCATTATGTGAGCGGACATCAAAGCATGACATTAACATGTTTCAGTGCTGCTGCGTGAAACACAAGAGAACTCACGGCGTTCCTCACATTTAATGTGAAACACTTAAGGCCGTTCATTCATCCTGAGGAGCAGCTGCTCCTGGAACAGAGACCAGGACACAGAAAGGGTTAAATCAGCCCCCTTATTCACAGAGACTCATTTAAAGTTCCTCTTTGTTCATGTTGTTCATTGAAAAACGGATTTATTTTAGATTTAACTCATAACTTTGGAAAAAACAGTTTTCTGGCTGTTTTTGACGCCTTTGAATAAATTCATATTATTAATCAACAGGTTTACTGTTTGTGGTTTTCTGCTTCTGCCCGCGTGACTTATTCCACGAGTCTAGAGGGAAAACACATTTATTTATTTATTTATACATTTATTTTAATGAGTTTGTTCCCCTCAGTACAAGCAGAACCAAGAGATGTTCAAACAAACGGCCCGGCTCTGGTCTCATGTCTATGCCGGTGCCCCGGTCTCCAGTCCAGAGTACAGACACAAAATAGAAAAACTCTGCTCCATGGGCTTTGAAAGAGTAAGTAGGTCCAGTTCTCGGTTCTGTTCGGTTCTGTTCTGAGTGATTCTGCTTTCTGAGCCTCTTGTTGTGGTTTTCCCGGCAGAATGCAGTAATAGTGGCGTTGTCGTCGAAATCCTGGGACGTGGAAACGGCAACGGAGCTTCTGCTCAGCAACTGAATTTTGACACCCTCCTCTTCTCATCACGCACCATCGTCTCCAAGCGTCTCCACCCCTCCCTCCCCCCTGCCGCGGCCGCCACCGCCGCCACGCCCTCTGTTCGTCGTTGGACTCCTCGTCTCTCTGCTCCAGTTCTCACCCGCTCCCCCTGTGGGGCATCTCCCCCTCCTGCTCATCTCCCCAGCTGTTCCCGACTCCGGCCGCTCCGAGATCTCCTACATCTGTTTACGAAGGCTCTGGAGTCTGAGGTCACACCGGCGTGACCCCTAACCCCACACTCTCCTGACCCGCAGTGATTTTTGAGTTCTGTACGTCAATGCAGTGAATAATTCATAATCTGAAACCCAGAACTCCAACAAAAGGACCATCATAGTATTAAAACCCCATAAATGATGAAAGATGCAATATACTCAGACCAGCCATAACATTACAACTGGTTATAATGTTGTGGCTGATTGTCCTGTAAAGACTTATGGTTCGTGACCCGAGGTCCCGCAGGATTACGTGGAGTTGCCGTTCCTGTCAGAACAACAGCTACAATCAGAAGATCAGCCCCCTCTGAAGCAACCGCCAATCATCAGACCCCGGCTTCGCGCGCCCGTCACTCAGCTCTCCTGTGCGAGCAGCGGCTGTCAGCGGCTTAGCCCCGCCTATGCAGTGCATTTACTGTCAATCACGGAAACCCTCTGGTAGGAGGAGCTGGATCTTGTTACTATGCTTTTTACCTGGTCTTCGGTTTTACTCCCTTCAGGCAGGTTTTCTAAACAGGAAATGAGCCGAGTCCTAAATGAAACCTCCTCGCCACTCTCTGTCGTTCAGAGGAGAACGTACGGTAGCCCTCCTCCACGCTCCAAACCTTCCATTATTAGTCAAACCATGTTAGACGGAATCAAGCTAACTTAACTTAAACTTAAACTTAAACTAAATGGATGCAAGTAAAACTTGAAAAATTCAGTTTCCATAAAAACCTCGTCTCTGTAATGATGTCAGTTATAAAGAACTCACCGACAGCAGGGGTCTGTCCCTGAAGAAAAGACCCCAACCCCCTGTGTTGTACCATCAATCCCACTGATTGAACTCCTCAACCTAACTATGTCTATGGAGTCAGCAGTCTGTTATAGGATCGGATCCCATAGAGACTCAACGATGAAGATAAATACAGTTAAAACTAGTTTTTCTGTCCTGGAGTCGATTCATAGAAGATAAATTTCAACACAAAGAAATTTTCCGACCAGAACCTGTTTTCCCTCTGAGTAGGTTAAATATGAAAAATGACACTAAATAAAATATTAAATAAAAATTTGACCTCGACTGGACCAACCGTTAGGAAACTGTTGAGAATCTGTTCTGTAAAAAGAACAAAAATGCGTTTAAAGAGTTAAATGCTCCCTCTATTGGCAGAAATAGGCAAATGACTTTTCCCAAAAAAAATAAATGGATCCAGTACTTCCTCGCGCTGAGGTCTACGTTGCTGTAATATCTGAAAATAATCCAGAGTTTGGTATTTGTATAATAATAATGTAATAGCATTAGTTAAAAAAGTGTAGTTATCGCGTTAACACGAAAGACCTGCTGCATAATATCCCCGACTTTACAGGAATATATCAACATTAACCTGTTGTTCCTCATCAACTCCAGATTAACTCTTGGATCGACGGATAATTAAGTTCTTATCTCAAACGGTGGCTCACCTTTGGACGTTCATAACAGAAGTTTTGCCACCATGGCCGCTCTCAGCCTCCGTATGATCCGTCTTCCCCGAAGTTTTAAAACCCTTTTCTTTTTACCCTAAATGGACTTCATGATGTGAGAGATATCAAACGGGTCTGGGCCTTAGAAAGGCTCGTCTGTCCTCATCAGCACAGAGTTCTGATGGAGGAGGAACCTTTTCTTCTGAGAGGAGCAGGAAGTTTAAATTTGCCGACCCGTTTTAATGGTTGTCTGGTTCCGTCTCTGGGGAATCTTTGACATACAAACATTTCTTACCTAAAATAAAATCCAGTTCTCCCAAACGGGAGAAAAATGGATTTATCGTAACACAGAACCGGACGAGGCTCATTCCCTGCGCCGGACAGCGACTCAGAACCCAAAGCTCCCGCAGCAAACACCAGCACCCGGCCCGCCACACCTGTCCTGGATATGGCTGCTTCACCTGTCCCCGCCCACATTTTAACTGTTTTACCGAGTTTCAGCCGCCTGCTGGAAAACATTTGGCTGCTTGTTTTTTAAACAGAAGACCAAACCGGACGTGAGGAGTAACGCGACCCGTCACGAGTCCGGATGGAGATGCATCGACTAAAACTACGCCGAACAGATAATGTCAAAGATTCATCTGTAAATAAAGATATTAAAGTCCGTGTAAATTAATCCACCCTCTGTTCTGTGGTTTTTGTCTCCACTGGGATGGATCCTCACCTCCAGGAGGAGGAAGGAGACGCTACAAACCAGGGAATGTTCCTCTTCCCTTTCTGTAACGGTTGGTAGACGGACCACCTGTTCAGGTGTGGGTTTGCATCTGGGTTATTTTAATCCTTCATAATCTATGATCAGAAACTTGTAGAAATGACTTATTTATTTCTACTTCACCAAATCACAGACTCAGACTGAAGGTTTGAATTCTGTAACGCTTCACACATAAGAAAGTAACTCAGTGTTTCATACAATAAACAACAACAACAACAACAACCTGATCCTTTCATCCACGCAGGCAAAAACAAATACAACTATAAAAACAACCTTATAAAACTTAAAAGACTAAATGTCAAAACAGAAAAACTAAAGGAATGATTTAACTTACAAAAAAATAGGAATGTAAAATAATATTGAGTAAAATGTCACAAACATAAAATGCTTAACTATAAAAGACACAACAGTAACTTTGGGTTACGGAAAACTTTGTGCAGGTTCCTCCTTTAATGTCTGAGTTAGTGCCCGCCTCTAAACCTACAGACAACTAAAACAAACTCTCTGAGGATCACAGATTCTCCCTAGCCGCTCGTTTCCTGCACCTTCCACTTCAGGGTCTCTGTTCAGCCCACTGAGTTGTATTTGGGACATAGTAGAAATGACAGGAAAGTATCGACCAAAGATGAAAACTGCTGTCGTTTCTTTCACTCATGTTTGTGTTGTGGCTCCTCACGGTTCTTCTGAAGTTGTTGTGATGTTATTGAAGCTCCTGATGAAGGCCGTCAGTCTTTGTCTTCCTCATGCCAGCAGCCCACCGGTCTGCGTCTGTTTGACTGACAGCTGAATGGCCCGGTGTGTGGTGAGGCGAGGATTGCTGGGCATCCTGTTTCTCTCCCTCTGCTGCTGCTATATGATAGTCGGAGTTTGATTCCCTCCCTCCTGCCAGGCATTCAGCGCTCCGAGCGGACGGACGGGTTTAATCGGGGTTGAAGAGGCAGCATGGACGTCTGTTGAAGGAGAGCTTCATCTCTGACGCTTTATTTCTTACTTAGGATTCTTGAGAAAAGCACAAGATGATGCCACTAATCTGTGTGGCGATGCTTCTTCCTGCAGGTGAGTGTCAGACGCCCCATCATCTCCTCTGTTTTAAGCTTTTACGTTATAACCGTTCTATCGATGTTAACTTTATTCATTCTTTGGTGGTAACTAGTTTTGGGTCTGAGCTTTAAGCAGTGTGAGGTTCTATTCCACCAATATTCTCCCTTCCTGCAAAGGGAGAACCCAAATGGCTCCACAGCGCCCCCTAGACAGGGTCAAAGAGAGCAGCCCCCGCTATTAAGATGATTGTCGTGTTAAGACCATAAGGAGTCAAAGTCATGAGCAGCGTTTGAGTTGTTGATGATCGGTCTGGACAGTAGGGGGCGGCGAATACTCAAGTCTCGGTAACTTTGTCGTCCGTCGTCTGATCCGTCCTGAACATCTCATGTTGGGTTCAGGTCCCGCCCTGAAGACGTCAACATGATAAAATACAGGGTTTCAAATGAAAGAATATAAAGAATATTGAGGTTTCACATAGAATTTATAACATAAACACTGAAAATATTCATTAAGAAGCCAAAGAAAATATAAACATGTTTTTAAGATGAACATAAAAAGCCCCATTTTCAATCAGATTAGAATTTCCTGCTCATCATAGAATGATCTGATTTTGCATAGAAGCTCATCTCTCCTCCTTCAGTGGTCTTCTCTGCTGACGGCCATTACTCCCACAAACTCCTGAAAGATCTGATGGACAATTATTCCAACGCCCTGCGGCCTGTGGAGAACACGGACCGAGCCCTGAACGTCACGCTGCAGATCACCCTCTCTCAGATCAAAGACATGGTGAGTGACAGCAGCTTACCGAGACTCAAGTCTCAGTTTGTCATAGAACACAAGTATTATAACGAGAAAAAATCCTCGTTAAATTAACTTCATGACTTTAAAACCTGCTCAGTGGTTATTTTAAAGTTAAGCCTCACCTGAAACCACCCAAAATAAACCTAAAAAAGCTCCACACTTAATAGGGGTATCTGCATCACCTTGGTGTCTATCGACAGGTAGGACCGAAAGTCATATATACTTATATTCAATTTGAAAAAAATAAATAAATACGTTAGAATAATAAAATGAAGTATTTTTTTTTATTTTCAGTGTCACTAACATTGTAGCTGTTATTATGTGTGAGTAATATGTTACTATGTGAGAGTAATCCGTTACTATGTGTTAGTAATCTCTTACTATGTGTGAGTAATATGTTACTACGTGTGAGTAATCTGTTACTGTGTGTGAGTAATCTGTTACTATGTGTGAGTAATATGTTACTACGTGTGAGTAATCTGTTACTGTGTGTGAGTAATCTGTTACTATGTGTGAGTAATATGTTACTGTGTGTGAGTAATATGTAACTGTGTGAGTAATCTGTTACTGTGTGTGAGTAATATGTAACTGTGTGTGAGTAATATGTTACTGTGTGAGTAATCTGTTACTATGTGTGAGTAATATGTTACTGTGTGAGTAATCTGTTACTATGTGTGAGTAATCTGTTACTATGTGTGAGTAATATGTTACTGTGTGAGAGTAATCCGTTACTATGTGTTAGTAATCTCTTACTATGTGTGAGTAATATGTTACTGTGTGAGTAATCTGTTACTATGTGTGAGTAATATGTTACTATGTGAGAGTAATCCGTTACTATGTGTTAGTAATCTCTTACTATGTGTGAGTAATATGTTACTACGTGTGAGTAATCTGTTACTGTGTGTGAGTAATCTGTTACTATGTGTGAGTAATATGTTACTACGTGTGAGTAATCTGTTACTGTGTGTGAGTAATCTGTTACTATGTGTGAGTAATATGTTACTGTGTGTGAGTAATATGTAACTGTGTGAGTAATCTGTTACTGTGTGTGAGTAATATGTAACTGTGTGAGTAATATGTTACTGTGTGAGTAATCTGTTACTATGTGTGAGTAATATGTTACTGTGTGAGTAATCTGTTACTATGTGTGAGTAATCTGTTACTATGTGTGAGTAATATGTTACTGTGTGAGAGTAATCTGTTACTATGTGTGAGTAATCTGTTACTATGTGTGAGTAATCTGTTACTATGTGTGAGTAATCTGTTACTGTGTGTGAGTAATCCCTTACTATGTGTGAGTAATATGTTACTGTGTGAGAGTAATCTGTTACTATGTGTGAGTAATCCTTTACTATGTGTGAGTAATATGTTACTATGTGTGAGTAATATTTCCCTCCTCAGCTGATGTTTGTAGAAAAACACATCATCATCATATTTGATAGAAATACCACAAAGTTCATGTTCTTCTACAGTTTCTGTGGGTCAGAACCAGGAGGACCCTCCATTTGGAGCAGCTGGGCAGACCGTGGACCCAAATAGGGAGAGAAATGGGATTCTGACCCCAGAGAGGGATTTTGGCTGTGAATTTCCACCAAAATCCACTCGGGGGGAAATAAAGACTCACACCAGAAACTCTGTCTGTGACACGAATCTATAAAATCCAACAGAGTGCTCAAAAGAAATGAAAGGTAGGATCCAGATCGTGGACCTGTTGAGGCCAGAAGTCAACTATCCTGTTACCCAAAGAGTTTATGTCATCTTTGGTTCAGACCTCAGGCCCGCTCCGACAGCGAAATCAGAACCAACCCCACCCTCTCCTGTGGGACCCGACCCATCCACCTGATATTGACAGACAGGTCTAGATTTCAGGTATCCTGGTCGTATGAAGGTCTGATATCACTCTGATGCTCAGAGAGAGTTAATGAGCAGCAGAGAATCAAGATCCTCTCTCTCTCTCTCTCTCTCTCTCTATCTGTGTGTGTGTGTGTGTGTGTGTGTGTGTGTGTGTGTGTTCTCTATCTCTGTCTGTATGTGTGTGTGTGTGTGTGTGTTCTCTATCTCTATCTCTGTATGTATGTGTGTGTGTTCTCTATCTCTGTATGTATGTGTGTGTGTGTGTGTGTGTGTTCTCTATCTCTATCTCTGTCTGTATGTGTGTGTGTGTGTGTGTGTTCTCTATCTCTATCTCTGTATGTATGTGTGTGTGTGTGTGTGTGTGTGTTCTGTATCTCTATCTCTGTCTGTATGTGTGTGTGTGTGTGTGTGTGTTCTCTATCTCTATCTCTGTGTGTGTGTGTGTGTGTGTGTGTGTTCTCTATCTCTGTCTGTATGTGTGTGTGTATTCTCTATCTCTGTATGTATGTGTGTGTGTGTGTGTGTTCTCTATCTCTATCTGTGTGTGTGTGTGTGTGTGTGTGCTTGAAGGATGAAAGGAACCAGGTGCTGATTGCATACCTGTGGATCAGGCAGACATGGATTGACGCCTACCTGAGGTGGAATAAAGAGGACTATGATGGACTTGAGGTGATCCACATCCCCAGCAGCCTGGTGTGGAGGCCTGACGTGGTTCTCTATAACAAGTGTGTCCATAACACACACATGCACACACACACACAGAAACACACACACACACACAGAAACACATGCACACACACACACAGAAGCACATGCACACACACATACACATATTCACGCAAACACACACATATAGACACATACACACACGACTGAGGACTATTGGACTAAGGACTCTAGGACTCTAGGACTGAGGACTCTAGGACTGAGGACTATTGGACTAAGGACTCTAGGACTCTAGGACTGAGGACTCTAGGACTGAGGACTCTAGGACTGAGGACTATTGGACTAAGGACTCTAGGACTCTAGGACTGAGGACTCTAGGACTGAGGACTCTAGGACTGAGGACTATTGGACTAAGGACTCTAGGACTGAGGACTCTAGGACTATTGGACTAAGGACTCTAGGACTATTGGACTAAGGACTTGAGGACTATTGGACTAAGGACTCTAGGACTATTGGACTAAGGACTCTAGGACTGAGGACTCTAGGACTGAAGACTTAGGACTGAGGACTCTAGGACTATTGGACTGAGGACTATTGGACTAAGGACTCTAGGACTGAGGACTATAGGACTGAAGACTAAGGACTGAGGACTATTGGACTATTGGACTGAGGACATTGACGTCAATGACATCACTGGTTTGTCCTCCAGAGCCGACGATGACTTCTCGGGCCCGATGGACACCAACGTTAAACTGCGCTACAACGGAGAGATAACCTGGGACGCTCCTGCCATCACCAAGAGCTCCTGCGTGGTGGACGTCTCCTACTTCCCCTTCGACAGCCAGGAGTGTAACCTGACCTTTGGCTCCTGGACCTACAACGGAAACCAGGTTCCTAACCCAAGTTAGACGTGGATCTGCCTGCTGGATCAAACTTCCTCTTGCGTCCGGTTTTAGGCCGGACGGTTCTGATATTTGGACACCGCGTCCGTCCACCGGCACCGGCTTAGAGCCCCCCACTCATTGTCCTCGTCTTGAGACGATGTGGCACAGTGGGTCATTTTAGTCTTAGTTTACTACAAACCACGACTCTGATGATGAAGGTTTACCGTTGATGTGGGAAGCAGAGCTCGCTAACGTAGCCGTCGGTTCGCTAACGTAGCCGTCGGCTGGCTAACGTAGCCGTCGGCTGGCTAACGTAGCGGTTGGCTCGCTAACAAAACCGACGGTTCCCTAAGGTAGCTGTTAGCGGCTGGTTGCATTAAGGTACATTGATGATGCCTTTGATGTCGATACAGGAAGAACCGGTTTCGGGGGAAGCAGAATTGTAACGTCATCAAAACGCAGAAGCGTTCGTACGAAGTTTTTGGTGAGAAGACTTGAATAAAAGTTTTCATAGATGAAAAAATTTGTGGATGTTTCATGGAGATATCAAATCGATATTCGTAGGATTAGGTCAGATGTGCACATATTCTCTCTGGTGTCCCTCAGGGACCTCCACCGTCCTCCGTGTCTGTTCTGTGTTTCTTCACTTATTCTTGAAGGTCATTTTTTCCAGTGTGAGATGAAGCTGAAGATGATTTCTCCTGGAGACTCCAGTCCTCCTGTGGTGGAACTGCATGTATGAGTGGAGCCTCTTGTCTTGCTCCTCTCCACCTCCTCATCCGTCTCTCTTACTCCCAGGTGGACATCATCATGGCCATGGACAGTGGAGACCTGTCGGACTTCGTGGAGAACGTGGAGTGGGAATGTCACGGGATGCCGGCCACCAAGAACGTCATCATCTACGGCTGCTGCTCCGATCCCTATTCAGACATCACCTACACGGTCCTCCTCCAGCGCCGCTCCTCCTTCTACATCTTCAACCTCCTCCTCCCCTGCTTCCTCATCTCCTTCCTGGCACCTCTGGGTTTCTACCTGCCGGCAGACTCTGGCGAGAAGGTTTCCCTCGGTGTGACGGTTCTTCTGGCTCTCACTGTGTTCCAGCTGATGGTGGCTGAGAGCATGCCTCCATCTGAGAGTGTTCCTCTGATAGGTAAGAGGAGCTGGTTCCAGAACCTCTGGTTCTTCTCCTTCAATTGGTCCTCAGAACCTCTGGTTCTTCTCCTTCAACTGGTCCTCAGAACCTCTGGTTCTTCTCCTTCAACTGGTCCTTAGAACATCAGGTTCTTCTCTTTCAGCTGGTCCTCAGAACCTCTGGTTCTTCTCTTTCAGCGGTTCCTCAGAACCTCTAGTTCTTGTCTTTCAGCGGTTCCTCAGAACCTCTGGTTCTTCTCCTTAAACATTTGGTGATGCTGTTCTCTGCCGTTAGGCTCCAAACAGCTGGAATCTTCCAGAGGATCTGATGAAGATGAAGATGATGACTTAGATTTTTGACGATGCTTTGATTTCCTAAATATGTATAAAAGTTGTTTCTACGGTAACAAGATGTTAAAACTCTGGTTTAATCTTGTCTTTTGTTTGTTGGGCATAAACATCTGTTGGTCCCGGTACTGTCCGGACCGCAGGAGTGATGATGTAATGATTTCTCGCCGCTCCACAGGGAAGTATTACATCGCCACCATGACGATGGTCACAGCCTCCACCTCCCTCACCATCTTCATCATGAACATCCACTTCTGTGGCGCCGAGGCCCGACCCGTCCCCCACTGGGCCAAAGTCCTCATCATAGACTACATGTCCAAGATCTTCTGCGTTTATGAGGTGGGTGAGAACTGCACCTCCTCTTCCTCCTCTTCCTCTCACCGTCCCAGTGACGACATCCCCCGCCACCGCCTCAAATCCCACGTCCATGAAAATGGTAAAGCGGGGGTCCGCGGCGACCAGCAGAACGTCCCAGTCCACAAACACCCCAGACCTCAGACCCCCAAACCGCAGCACCACCCCAGAGCGAAGGCTCAGCGCCACATCGGCCGCGGCGGCGAGAACCACCTGTCCAGGTACACGCCCAGCTCCCACTGCTGTAAAGACCCTCTCTGCTGCCCCGAAGACAAAAAACCACAACCTCCAGGTCCCACTGTGACCCTTGGCCCCTGTGTGATCTGCAGCTACGCCGGCGGGGCCGGCGGCGTGGACGGCGAGCTGGTGCTCAACATCGAGTACATCGCCAACTGCTTCAGGGAGCAGAGGGCCACCTGCGCCAAAGGAGCCGAATGGAAGAAGATCGCCAAGGTGATGGACAGATTCTTCATGTGGATCTTCTTCATCATGGTTTTCCTCATGAGCATCCTCATCATCGGAAAGGCTCCGTGACCACCGGACCGGCGGCGCCAGAACCGGAGTCCAACATCTACTCAGATGAGAAAGTTCTTTTTTCTTTTTTCAGGATTGTCAGTTAACGATGAGTCGTTAGCAACATCAAAGAGAACGAGTCGCTGCTTCCTCTCTCCAACATCCCATTTAGACATCAAAGCCCGACGATGTGACACACCCGGTTTCCTTAAAACACGTCTCTTCATTATAACCTGATCCAAAGACTCAAAGTCCTGACAAACAGAACAACAGACGGCCTCAGGCGGCTTTGGTGTCACCTGGCTTCTATGTCCTTCTGCTGTCGGGTCCTGAAACATGGAAACTGTTGAAATCTTCAAGAGTTTTTATCGATGAGTCGTTGGTTTTATCAGTGTGAGTATTCTGTGTTTTATAAATATGTTACTCTATCAAAGTATCTGGAATATATGTTTATTTTCTTTATTAACGATACACACACACACACACACACACACACACACACACACACACACACACACACACAGTATAATAATGTATGAAGTATAAAACAAACCACCAGTCCAGGTTCACAGAGTGAAAAAGGTCAGGGTTCATACAATGAAGACTCCGGTTCAGTTACTTTCTGTTCTTCATCAATCAGGCAGTCGCTCCTACTTCCTCTGTGAACCCTTCTTCAGAGCAGTACCTCAGTCCGACAGCAGAGGGCGCTCTTGTCCTGCTGGAGGATGTGCAGAGATGTTTAGAGTCACTTATTCATCTCTGTGTTTTCAGACAGGTGAGCAGAAACAACATATTCATTTATTTCATGTATGTAGTTACACAGAACACAACATTTCATAAAGGTTTGGAGAAAAGAGACACTGGTTATACGTTAACAGACTCTACGTCTTATAACTACTAAAATGAATGATTGTTGACTAACTAACCCTTTAATGTCCTGCTCAACCAAACATCTCTAGAGTCTCTAGATCTTTCTGAAAAATGAGACAGAATCTGTTTATAGTCTGATCCAGTGTTAGCATGTTTATGCTACAGAGTAAGGGGCCAAGGACGGAGCCCTGAGGGACACCACAGGTCAAAGGGGCCACTAGAGGGCAGCATTAAGCACTTCTGTTAAAGTTTTTTTTTGCATATTAAATCATGTCAGGACTTTAATAAACAGAATTATGTGCCTTAAAACAACAACAAAATGTCTAAGATATTTATTTTAAGCTAAAGCCTCTTCATACGTGTCGCTTCGACATCGGGAGTTTATTTTTCACAGCAGAGTTCTGGTAATTTTATCGTAAATGTATGAGTGTGGGGTAAAAATTCAAAATCAAATATTTAAAATATTTAAAATTAAACCTTACAGTACACAAATCGAAAAACAAACATTAAACATTAAAGTCAACCCACATGTAAATAACAGCATCTATGTTTTATAAGTAAGAAACGTAAACGTAATTTTAAACGTTATAAATTAAATGTATTATTATTATTCCAAAATACTTTTTCTCGAAATAAGAAATAAAAAGTACATTTAAAATAATAATAAATGCTACATTTGTGTGTACTTTCTGATAAAACAGTGAGTCTGGTTCCGTAATAATTTACTCTTTGGTGTAATTTTCTGTAAAACTTCCATCCCTCCACTTTCTGCCTCTCCCGTGACGTCACACCACCTCGGCCACCAAACAAACGGGAATCAAAGCGGTTCGGACGGAGAGGCGGGCGCGTGCGTGCGATTTTAGATCATATATTATCGCAGACGGTGATCCTACCGGAATCTCTGTCGTGAGTGACTCTTGTGTTTGACGGCACCAACCGGTCCGGTGAGGACGGGAAGTCTGATCACGGATCAAGCGGAGCAAACCGGATTTGTCTGAGGGACAAACCGTGGACTTTTGTTCAGAACATCTCAGAACAGGTACGTGTTGGGTTTTTACTGCCGTTGATGCATTTATGTAACAAGATTTTAAGAAGTTCAAGAGAATGTTTCATAAAATAATGATTTAAACACTTTAGAACAGTTTTGCAGGAACATTGTGTTTAAAAAAAAAAGTATTTATTTAACAATCGGGAGTTTTCAGGTCAACGTGTTTCTCTTTATGAAACTACAAATGACTCATTTTACCGGATAACGCAGAAAAAACTAAGATAAACAGACATAAAGTGATGTGGAGGACAAACTCCCTCTGGACCCAAGACTAGAAGTTTTTTTCTCTGGATTCCTCCTCTTCCTCCCCTTCCTCCTCCTCCTCCTCCTCCTCCTCCGCCAGCCGGACTCGGTAGGTTCGTTGGCTGTCGGACTCTGACAGCCTGAAATCTTTTTTTTACTTTATAATCGGGTCATTTACGACGTGTTGTCACGTGATCATCGGGCCATGAGCTCATTTCTACCGACAACCGTCTTTCCTTCACCGAGTTACCGAGCACTATCGAATCTTCTCGCGGGATCTCTCGTTCTCACTCGTTCTCACTCGTTGTCATTCGCCTCAGGTTCGTCCTCAGAACCTCATTTCGGAACCATCGCTTTTCTCACAGGTTCTGGAGCTCAGCAGCGACAGTCCTTACGTCTTGTTTACATCTTTTGCCCACTGTCATGGCGGCAGAATGAGAATCAGGGATCGGGTGACGTCATCGTAAGAAGGCTGTTCCCTGCCTGGTCATCTTGAAAAGAGGAAAAAGATTTATGGTTAGTCTGAATATGATTTGGTTCTGGTGAGTTCTGTGTGGTTCTGGTGTCTCGGTGAGTTCTGTGTGGTTCTGGTGTCTCGGTGAGTTCTGTGTGGTTCTGGTGTCTCGGTGAGTTCTGTGTGGTTCTGGTGTCTCGGTGAGTTCTGTGTGGTTCTTGTGTCTCGGTGAGTTCTGTGTGGTTCTGGTGTCTCTGTGAGTTCTGTGTGGTTCTGGTGTCTCGGGGAGTTCTGTGTGGTTCTGGTGTCTCGGTGGGTTCTGTGTGGTTCTGGTGTCTCGGTGAGTTCTGTGTGGTTCTGGTGTCTCGGTGAGTTCTGTGTGGTTCTGGTGTCTCGGTGAGTTCTGTGTGGTTCTGGTGTCTCGGGGGAATGAACAGACAAAGCCAGCAGAACCTCATCACCTTCAAACAGTAGATATTCATTTTAAACTGTCAAACTGGACCCTGAACCTTCCGATCCTGTCAGGGACGACCCCGGCAGAGCCGGACCCTCACTCAGAACCCGTCCGAGTTTCTCTTTCTTAGAACTGTTCTGATGTTATTTGTGTCTTCAGGAGACGAAGAGGAAGTGCGGTTCTGAGAAGATGTTGGAGAATAAGAAGAGGCTGGGGAGGAGACGCGCTCACTCTCCTTCATGCGTGTCCAAAATGACCGGCTCCCAGTTTACCGGCATCATCGACCCGGTTCCTGCGGAGAACCCGGACCACGGCATCGTCTACTCCGACATTTCCCCAGAGATCCACTCCGCCGGCCGACGTAAGGTGGGCTTTCCAGACAGGGTCTACCAGCTGGCGTCGCTCATCTTCCAGAACAGCGTCCTGGAGAATCTCCCAGCAGAACCGGTGGTGAAATACGGCCAGAGGAGTCGTGTCCCGGTACCGGAAGTCAAAAATGACGAGGTTCAACGTCAGGCGTATGAACTCTTCTTCAATACTCTGAAATGTGAGTGATGGACGCCGTCTCTCTCTATCACTCTCTCTCTCCCTCTCTCTCTCTCTATCACTCTCTCTATCACTCTCTCTCTCCCTCTATCACTCTCTCTCTCCCTCTATCACTCTCTCTCTCTCTCTATCACTCTCTCTCTCTATCACTCTCTCTATCACTCTCTCTCTCCCTCTCTCTCTCCCTCTATCACTCTCTCTCTCCCTCTATCACTCTCTCTCTCTCTCTATCACTCTCTCTCTCCCTCCCTCTCTCTCTATCACTCTCTCTCTCTCTCTCTCTCTCTCTCTCTATCACTCTCTCTCTCTATCACTCTCTCTCTATCACACTCTCTCTCTCTCTCTCACTCTCTCTCTATCACACTCTCTCTCTCTATCACACTCTCTCTCCCTCTCTCTCTCTATCACACTCTCTCTCCCTCTCTCTATCACACTCTCTCTCCCTCTCTCTCTCTATCACACTCTCTCTCCCTCTCTCTATCACACTCTCACTCTCTCTCTATCACACTCTCTCTCCCTCTATCACACTCTCTCTCCCTCTCTCTCTCTATCACACTCTCTCTCTCTATCACACTCTCTCTCACTCTCTCTCTCACACTCTCTCCCTCTCTATCACACTCTCTCTCCCTCTCTCTCTCTATCACACTCTCTCTCTCTATCACACTCTCTCTCTCCCTCTCTCTCTCTATCACACTCTCTCTCCCTCTCTCTCTCTATCACACTCTCTCTCCCTCTCTCTATCACACTCTCTCTCCCTCTCTATCACACTCTCTCTCTCTCTCTCTCTATCACACTCTCTCTCTCTCTATCACACTTTCTCCCTCTCTCTCTCTTTCCCTCTCTATCACACACTCTCTCTCTCTCTCTCTCACTCTCTCTCCCTCTCTATCACACTCTCTCTCTCTCTATCACACACTCTCTCTCTCTCTCTATCACACTCTCTCTCCCTCTCTATCACACTCTCTCTCTCTCTATCACACTCTCTCTCCCTCTCTATCACACTCTCTCTCTCTCTATCACTCTCTCTCTCTCTCTATCACACTCTCTCTCTCTCTATCACACTCTCTCTCTCTCTATCACACTCTCTCTCTCTATCACACTTTCTCCCTCTCTCCCTCTCTATCACACTCTCCCTCTCTCTCTATCACACATTAAAGTATTAACGGGTATAGGTGAGTATAGGTGAGTATTAACGGGTAAAGGTGAGTATTAGCGGGTATAGGTGAGTATTAACGGGTATAGGTGAGTATTAACGGGTAAAGGTGAGTATTAGCGGGTATAGGTGAGTATTAACGGGTATAGGTGAGTATTAGCGGGTATAGGTGAGTATTAACGGGTATAGGTGAGTATTAACGGGTATAGGTGAGTATAGGTGAGTTTTAACGGGTGTAGGTGAGTATTAACGGGTATATGTGAGTATTAACGGGTATAGGTGAGTATTAACGGGTGTAAGTGAGTATTAACGGGTGTAGGTGAGTATTAACGGGTGTAGGTGAGTATTAACGGGTATAGGTGAGTATAGGTGAGTATTAACGGGTGTAGGTGAGTATTAACGGGTATAGGTGAGTATTAGCGGGTGTAGGTGAGTATTAACGGGTGTAGGTGAGTATAGGTGAGTATTAACGGGTGTAGGTGAGTATTAACGGGTATAAGTGAGTATTAACGGGTGTAGGTGAGTATTAACGGGTGTAGGTGAGTATTAACGGGTGTATGTGAGTATTAACGGGTATAGGTGAGTATTAACGGGTGTAAGTGAGTATTAACGGGTGTAGGTGAGTATTAACGGGTGTAGGTGAGTAGTAACGGGTGTAGGTGAGTATTAACGGGTATAGGTGAGTATTAACGGGTATAGGTGAGTATAGGTGAGTATTAACGGGTGTAGGTGAGTATTAACGGGTATAGGTGAGTATTAGCGGGTATAGGTGAGTATTAACGGGTATAAGTGAGTATTAACGGGTGTAGGTGAGTATTAACGGGTATAGGTGAGTATTAACGGGTATAGGTGAGTATTAGCGGGTATAGGTGAGTATTAACGGGTATAGGTGAGTATTAACGGGTATAGGTGAGTATTAGCGGGTATAGGTGAGTATTAACGGGTGTAGGTGAGTATTAACGGGTATAGGTGAGTATTAACGGGTATAGGTGAGTATTAACGGGTATAGGTGAGTATTAACGGGTATAGGTGAGTATTAACGGGTATAGGTGAGTATTAACGGGTATAGGTGAGTATTAACGGGTATAGGTGAGTATTAACGGGTGTAGGTGAGTATTAACGGCGTCTGGAGAACACAGCTGTGTTAAATCAAACAGCTGTTTATGAGAATTAGACGATAAAGTCAAAGAACTAAAATCACACGTGAGAATAAACATGATATTTAATCTAACGTCACGTCTGGATAATGATGAAGAGTAATGTTAAACATGATGATGAAGAGTCCTGCTGCACATGATGATGAAGAGTCCTGCTGCACATGATGATGAAGAGTCCTGCTGCACATGATGATGAAGAGTCCTGCTGCACATGATGATGAAGAGTAATGCTGCACATGATGATGAAGAGTAATGCTGCACATGATGATGAAGAGTAATGCTGCACATGATGATGAAGAGTAATGCTGCACATGATGATGAAGAGTAACGCTTCACATGATGATGAAGAGTAATGTTACACATGATGAAGAGTAAAGTTACACATGATGATGAAGAGTAATGCTGCACGTAATGCTGCACATGATGATGAAGAGTAATGTTACACATGATGATGAAGAGTCCTGCTGCACATGACAGGGTTCTGGTCTGTGATGGTCTCAGTGTCCTCCTGAAGGACCTTGATATGGTTCCAGAGGGACTGTCCATAATACCATTAAAGGTTTAGGTGACCTTGCTGCTGGTTATGAGAGATCCCCCCCCCCCCCCCCTCCTCCTCCTCCTCCTCCTCCTCCTCTCCTCCTTTCTTCCTCTGGTATTTCTGTAGCCATGGTTTCAAACTGAGCTGCTAGACCTTCTCCTCTGGCGGCCGGACCTCCTCTGGTCTTTGTGTGCTGCTAGGAAAGCCTCTGTGGACTTCATGCTCCTCTTTGTTTCCAGACGTGAGAAATAAAGTCTTTTTTGTCCTTGACCCCCCCCCACCACCACCAGTGCCCCCCGTCAGCAGACGTTAACTGGTGCATGAAAGGTGGGTTAGATTCCTCTTTCAGGCGGCGGCGGCGGCTGGTTAACTCCTCGCTCACACCGCTCTCCTCTGTCGGGCTGAAGCTGACGACTGATGATGGGGGCGGGGCTAAGACCTGGAGCCGGCTCTCGGGTCGGACTCTCTCACCGAGGATTTGTTTTTGTTTGACCACATGGGCCATCGGTTACTGCTGGTCGGCCGTACCTCATATTTATACCCCATACCTCATATTTATACCCCGTACCTCATATTTATACCCCGTACCTCATATTTATACCCCATACCTCATATTTATACCCCGTACCTCATATTTATACCCCATACCTCATATTTATACCCCGTACTTCATATTTATACCCCGTACCTCATATTTATACCCCGTACCTCATATTTATACCCCATACCTCATATTTATACCCCGTACCTCATATTTATACCCCATACCTCATATTTATACCCCGTACCTCATATTTATACCCCATACCTCATATTTATACCCCATACCTCATATTTATACCCCGTACCTCATATTTATACCCCATACCTCATATTTATACCCCGTACCTCATATTTATACCCCGTACCTCATATTTATACCCCATACCTCA
>JBBDHG010000118.1:475000-487500 GCA_037951165.1 Lophius americanus
ATTCTGCTGGGTCGGTCTCGGCCCAGTCTTAATTAGTAGTGCTGATGTCAGCCGCTCCGCTGCAGTAATTAGAGAATCTGCTGTCTGCAGCGCCATTAATGAACGTAATGGACCTCATCTGTCAGTTACATCATACTCGGTTCTGTTCTGATGCTGAGAGCCCACACGCACACACGGGTTTATTTCATGTTCCATCCATTCAGCGCCTCGTGATCCGCTAAAACCCTCGGACTCGGCACGTTCTCAGTGCTGCCGGTTCCCTGTGGGTCAGAATCATGTGGGCGGAGCATCAGAGTCTCTGCAGAATGAAAATGAGCCGCTTTAATCACCAGAACCGTCGATTGTTCCTGGACCGCCACTCTAGATGTTCTGTAAGTGTTTGTTAATGGTGGCTGAGCATCCAGTACTTTTGATGGGCCGAGTGACGCTCTCATCTCAGAGTCTCCACTCAGAACCACAGGTGGAAACACCTCTGCGATAAAGCCGGTCGGTTCTGCTCAGGTCCACTTCCTGTCAAGCAGCACCTCCATCGTTTTAGGACCGTTTTCCCTCAATGGAGAGATTTGATTGACTGACAGGCGGGTTCTAATTGTTCCTGTTGTCACATTTCCATCAGTGCAAAAACAAAAAGAGATAAAAAGTTATAATTATTAGATAAAAGGTTATAATTAGATAAAAAGTCCCAAGATAGAAAGTCCAAACTATGAGACTCATAATTGAATTCTCAGACTTTTATCCCATAATTCTGACTTTTTTTCTCATATTGTCAAGTGTGTTATTTCATTTTTCTTGAATCTAATATTACAGGTTTTGACTAATAATAATAATAATATTATTAATAATAATAATTCTTCTAAATCTCTGTTTGTCATCATGATGAACTTTTATCTCAGAGTTTTTGCTTTTGTTTCATAATTATTTCTCCCATTGGAATCATTTTCCTTTACTGGCAGAAATGAGCTTCCATACTAAACAAAAACAAGAAAAAACAAACGTAACTTTCTGGGTTCAGGAAGTTACGACCCGTCAGCAGCAGAATGAGACGAGCTGTTTACCAACAACAACAACAACAACAGAACGTGAAAACACAGAATCCTTCTGTCTTCTCCTCCGTTTGAAGAACCGAATCAATCGGCTGTGAGACTGAATGTGGGCGGGGTCTAATGCTGTGTCCTATATTTGTTTTAGATGTATTCTTGTATAAATGTTGAACATGGTTCTAAACTGTTTAACGTTTATTTATCTCATTGTTGTAAACATCCATGATGGCGTTACGTTGATGCGAGGCTCACGTTCTCTTTAGTCCCGAAGGTTGTGGCGGTGGTCTTCTCCACCTGCTCCTCCTACCCAGAGGAGAACGAGGCGGTGGTCAGCAGAGCTCTGCAGGAAGTGAAGATCAAATCAGTGCAGGACAGGAAGTCCAAAAAAACCATCAACTTCAGGTCAGTGTGTGTCTGTGAGTCTGTGAGTCAGTGTGTGTCTGTGAGTCTGTGAGTCAGTGAGTGTCTGTGAGTCTGTGAGTCAGTGTGTGTCTGTATTAGTCTGGGTCTGTGTGTGTCTGACTGTGTGTCTGTGTGTGTCTGTATTAGTCTGTGTCTGTGTCTCTGTCTGTGATTCCTGCAAACATCTCAGTCAGAATCTGAAGGAGATTCAGTCAAAACAGAGTAAAGTTTCCGTTTCTGTCTTTGAAAGAAGAAAGTGTGAGAAACCGGTTCTTGAGTTTCTCTCTTTCACATTCAGACCCATTCCGTCTCCGTTGGGCTGCATCGACTTCGCTCAGAGCCCCTTCTTCACGCTGGAACCCTCAGAGGAGAGTAACGGCTGCTTCCTGGCCGTCCTGAAGAGAGAGGTAAACATCTGTCACACGGAGACGCAGCGGCATCCCATAATATCCACCGCTTCATTTATCTCAGCAGGAGAAACGACGAAACGACGTTCATGAACTTCATCAATTTCTAGTATAAGTATATATGAAACATCTGCTAGTACTCACACACAGTATCAGATTACTCACACATAGTATCAGATTACTTACACATAGAAATAGATTACTCACACGTAGTAACAGATTACTCACACATAGTAACAGATTACTCACACACAGTAACAGATTACTCACACACAGTAACAGATTACTCACACGTAGAAATAGATTAATCACACACAGTAACAGATTACTCACACATAGTAACAGATTACTCACACATAGTATCAGATTACTCACACGTAGTAACCGATTACTCACACACAGTAACAGATTACTCACACATAGTATCAGATTACTCACACATAGTATCAGATTACTCACACATAGAAATAGATTACTCACACGTAGTAACAGATTACTCACACACAGTAACAGATTACTCACACGTAGAAATAGATTAATCACACACAGTAACAGATTACTCACACGTAGAAATAGATTAATCACACACAGTAACAGATTACTCACACATAGTAACAGATTACTCACACATAGTATCAGATTACTCACACGTAGTAACCGATTACTCACACACAGTAACAGATTACTCACACATAGAAATAGATTACTCACACATAGTAACAGATTACTCACACACAGTAACAGATTACTCACACATAGTATCAGATTACTCACACATAGAAATAGATTACTCACACGTAGTAACAGATTACTCACACACAGTAACAGATTACTCACACGTAGAAATAGATTAATCACACACAGTAACAGATTACTCACACATAGTAACAGATTACTCACACATAGTATCAGATTACTCACACGTAGTAACAGATTACTCACACATAGTATCAGATTACTCACACGTAGTAACAGATTACTCACACATAGTAACAGATTACTCACACACAGTAACAGATTACTCAGACAGTATCAGATTACTCACACATAGTAATAGATTACTCACACCTAGTATCAGATTACTCACAGACAGAAACAGATTACTCTCATATAGTAACATATTACTCTTACATAGTAACAGATTACTCACATAGTATCAGTTATCCACAGTTATCATCTGTGGTTATTACATCAGTTGGACTGTTGGGGGCGCTGACACCGGATCGGACCGGCTTTCATTGAAGCGGCCTTCCCCGCGTCCTCGTAATCTGAAACATTCATCTGATGAGTTCTGCTGGTTCGTTTATGACGCCAGCGCCGGGTTATAAAAACGCCTCACTCTCACACGCCGCGGCGTCTCCATCGGGTTTTATCCCTCCACAGACGAGAATGAACAGATAATAAAAGCAGGGTGAAGCTGCCTGGAACAGGATTCCTTCCTTCCCTACAGCTAATAAACTCCACCAATCAAAGTTATACTGGCTCTCCGACAATCGCCACTAACAGCAGGGACAGAAGTGGGAGGAGTCAGGAAGGTTCTGGAGGAAGCTTCATGAAGAACCAGCTGCTTCCAGGACAAGTGTCTCCAGAAGGCATGAAGAACCTCACCAGTGGACGGACCCTGACCTCTGCAGGACGTGTCTGAGCAGCATGGAGAAGGACTCAGTGCTCAGAAACCTTTATGTACTTGAGTAAAAGTACTCAGTTACTATCCATCGCTGTCGGAGTGATTCAGATCGGAACCCCTCCGCTTTGACTTTATTGTCTCTCTGGATCAGGAGGATGAATTTGCTTCTGGTTGTCACAGAATGTCGGCTGGGTTCAGCTCCATGGTGGGCGGAGCCAGCTGGGTTTGGAGGAGGAACAGAAGAGAGTGAGGCGTCTCTCCTAATGGAGACGGAGAGGAAGTGGATTAAAGGGGTGAGATGAAGGAAAGGGAGGCAGGAGAGAGAGAGTGCTGAATAATTCACCGCCCCCCGTCTGTACGAGTTAACATCAGAGAGTTCAGGGCGTCGACCCAACGACAACCTGTCAGCACACACACACACACACACACACACACACACACACACACACACACACACACCGTCCCTGAGCTCCTGAATAATTCAGGAACTGAGGAAGAGGAGGAGGAGGAGGACGCTGCTGAGACAGCAGGTGACCTGAAGCCAGCAGGAAGGACATGATGGACTTCATTAAGTTCTAAAAGTTTGAAAAGTGGTGCCAAACTTTTAGTTTTTATTTACCAGACTTAGATCTTAAACAAAACATTTAAATGTTAAATCTAAATATGTCTCAATTTATAAGATGAAAATAAATTATGAACTTCATTTTAACTTTAGATTCAAATTTCAATAACCTTTAAAATTAATATTTAAATTTTGATTTAACATTTAATATTTATTTTTAATAATATTTATTTTTTGGATTTAAAATTTAATATTTAGGTTTAATATTAATATTTATATTTAAAATTTTGCATTTAGGTTTAATAATAACATTTATATTTGGATTTAATATTTACATTTATTATGTATTTATTAAAAAATGGAGGGATTTGCTTTTATATTAAATATTTACAAATGAGATGTAATACATACGAGTAAATCTGATTTAGAAAGAGTGACTCTAAGCAACACTTTTTTAAACATGGTTTGGAGCTAAATGTTGCAGAATGAATGAATGAATCCATTCACTATTGGTGAATCGGTGTATCTGTGTTCAGGGTCCAGGGGGCTGGATCCCATCCCAGCTGACGTTGGACCCGCCCATTGTGGATAATTTGGTCGTTTCTTTGTTCCGTCTCCACAGTCTGATCCGGTGATCCCAGAGACGCCGCATCAAATTCTCCTCCGGGCGTACGCCAGAGGAATTCTGAGCGACAAAAACTGCAACCACCTGCAAACCACCAAAGATCCGAAGATGACAAAGCGGGCCCAACCAGGTTCTGTCAGAACCCAAGAGATTAAAGGCAGCAACCCCATTCCGCTGTGTGGACATCAGGGCTTCTCTAACCAGTGGCGGTTAGCACAAGGTGGGTCTGATTCCTTCATCTGACATGTTCTGAGCCTGAAGGAGATCAAAGGAGATCAAAGGAGATGTTTGATGACCGTTAAACCTGAACATCTTCAAAGCCCCGCCGAGATCCTTCGCTTTAATCCGGTAACTCTGTTGAATTTTAACCCCAGATAGACCTTTTAGTGCGAGGAAGAACTGGATTGATTTTTGGAATGGTCAGTTGCACATTTCTGCCACTAGGAGGTCTTTTATCTCTAAAATTAGTTTTGGGACCATAATGTCTCCCCCGTTGGTCCAGTTAGGCCCAGGCTGGAGGAGATCTACCTGGTAGATGTAATATATTACTCTAGTAGTTCAGATTTGACTCACTTCTCGTTGAACAAAAAACTGTTTTCTCAATATAACTTTCGTGACTTTAGGTAAAAAACTGTTTTACGTCTCAACAATATGTCCAAATGGGCTGATATGAATCTATACAAGGAGATTTATGTATGACTTATGACTGACGGTCCGTAACTTCCTGAGCATCGGTTCTGTTGTCTGAATTTATCTCCTATGAATCGACTCCAGGAAATCTGTTTAACTGCATTCATCTTCATTAAGTCACTCTGGGATCTGATCCTAGAACAGACTGATGACATCATAGAAACAGTTGGGTCGACAGCATGGGATCTGATCCTAGAACAGACTGATGACATCATAGAAACAGTTAGGTGGACAGCGTGGGATCTGATCCTAGAACAGACTGATGACATCATAGAAACAGTTAGGTTGGGTCACTCTGGGATCTGATCCCAGAACAGACTGATGACATAGAAACAGTTAGATTGACAGCGTGGGATCTGATCCTAGAACAGACTGATGACATCATAGAAAACGTTAGGTGGACAGCGTGGGATCTGATCCTAGAACAGACTGATGACATCATAGAAACAGTTAGGTTGGGTCACTGTGGGATCTGATCCTAGAACAGACTGATGAAATCATAGAAACAGTTAGGTTGGGTCACTGTGGGATCTGATCCTAGAACAGACTGATGACATCATAGAAACAGTTAGGTTGGGCCACTCTGGGATCTGATCCTAGAACAGACTGATGACATCATAGAAACAGTTAGGTTGAGTCACTATGAGATCTGATCCTAGAACAGACTGATGACATCATAGAAACAGTTAGGTTGGGTCACTGTGGGATCTGATCCTAGAACAGACTGATGAAATCATAGAAACAGTTAGGTTGAGTCACTCTGGGATCTGATCCTAGAACAGACTGATAACATCATAGAAACAGTTAGGTTGGGTCACTGTGGGATCTGATCCTAGAACAGACTGATGACATCATAGAAACAGTTAGGTTGGGCCACTCTGGGATCTGATCCTAGAACAGACTGATGACATCATAGAAACAGTTAGGTTGGGCCACTCTGGGATCTGATCCTAGAACAGACTGATGACATCATAGAAACAGTTAGGTTGGGTCACTGTGGGATCTGATCCTAGAACAGACTGATGACATCATAGAAACAGTTAGGTTGAGTCACTCTGGGATCTGATCCTAGAACAGACTGATGACATCATAGAAACAGTTAGGTTGGGTCACTGTGGGATCTGATCCTAGAACAGACTGATGACATCATAGAAACAGTTAGGTTGGGCCACTCTGGGATCTGATCCTAGAACAGACTGATGACATCATAGAAACAGTTAGGTTGGGCCACTCTGGGATCTGATCCTAGAACAGACTGATGACATCATAGAAACAGTTAGGTTGGGCCACTCTGGGATCTGATCCTAGAACAGACTGATGATGTCATGGAAACAGTTAGGTTGAGTCACTATGAGATCTGATCCTTGAACAGACTGATGACATCATAGGATCAGTTCATCTGTTTGAGTCTGGAGAAAGGAGTAAAGTAAAATTCCGTCCGTCTTTAATCTCCTTGTTTTTGTCCTGCAGTGAAATCTCGCTACCTGATGCCTCCGAAGAGGAGTTCGTCTTACTCCGCCCCTTCCTCCACCTCCAGACAGGAGGACATCAGCCACCCTCCACCCAAGACAGTCATCCCTACTGTAATCAATCTTCCAATTTCCCGCCCCCACCTGCTCCCGTCGGCTCCTCCTCCTCCTCGCCGACCGTGGAGCCGGGTTCCCCATACCTCCAGGTCTCACCATCGAAACACGGTGAAGCCCGCGGTGGTCACTCTGCCTGCCGCCAACTTCTTGTCCCTGCGACCGGGCCAAAAAGGACTCGGCGCCAGCATCAACACCAACCGGACCCCCGGTCAGAGTCAGCCCAATGTCACGAAGAGTGCTGATTTCAAATCCCACCTCCTGCTGTGAGCTCCCAGACGCCATCAGAAACAAACAAGTCGGTATTACAGAAGTCTAACACTGAAGAGGTTTATTGTTATTAAACTGTCAGCTTTAACCATCTCTAAATGTTTATAGAGCCGTTATTATTCCCTCTTATTACCGGGTGTTATAACCAGTGTTATTACAGTGTTATAACCAGTGTTATTAGTGTGTTATAACACATGTTATTACCGTGTTATAAACAGTGTTTTGATGCAGTATTAATATTTTCCAGCAAAGTAAGAATCTGATGAAACAAATGTTTGGTTTATTGTTCCAGCTGGAGTAAACGGTGGTCATATAGTAGAATAAATAATAACATGATACTAAACACAGACTGTTATCATTCGGGTCAGAACACAGTAATAGGATTAGGATAGAATGGTTTTAATTTCAGGCAACCAAACAGAACCGGGACCCCCGAGACCACCGCTCAGTGCTACAAGCATGTTGTCAGTGACAACGGTTTCCATGGTGACGAAACGTCCAGTGAGATCAGAGTCCGGTTCCTCTTGAGTTCTACTGGACTGGTACGGATTCCACTCTGGTGGTAAATAAAGAGAATCAGAGAGAGAAGACAACAAAAAAGATGAGTAGTCAGAAGGAGCTGATGGAGGAGGACAGAGGAGGTCAGAAGGAGCTGATGGAGGAGGTCAGAAGGAGCTGATGGAGGAGGACAGAGGAGGTCAGAAGGAGCTGATGGAGGAGGACAGAGGAGGTCAGAAGGAGCTGATGGAGGAGGACAGAGGAGGACAGAAGGAGCTGATGGAGGAGGACAGAGGAGGCCAGAAGGAGCTGATGGAGGAGGACAGAGGAGGCCAGAAGGAGCTGATGGAGGAGGACAGAGGAGGCCAGAAGGAGCTGCATAGTGTCTCAATGGATTTAGAGGAAGTGTAGGACGGAGTGTTGAGGGAGGAATTGTGGGATTGCATGAGGAGGTCTGGAGGGACAGGAAGTACTTCAGCTCTACCAGGAGGCAGAGCTGAAGATGTTCAGATGTTCTCTGGGAGTGAGAGGAAGGACAGGATCAGAAAGGAGACATCAGAGGGACAGTCCAGGTCAGACGTCCTGGAGACAAAGTCAGAGAGGACAGACTGAGATGGTTCTGACCCGTGAAGAGGAGGAGGGATAGTGGATCTGCTGGTAGGAGGAGCTGCAGGAGGAAGTGAAGAATCTGCGGCGTCTTTCTTCTCATGATAATGCATTTATTGTCACAACAGATTACAGTTACATGGTGAACAGACGAGTGAGGAACAGAACTCAGAGGTTTTACAGCATCTGTTGGTTTTTAATGTGTCTTCACCACAGAACTCATGTCCAGTGGAGACGTCGGGTCGGGCCGGACGTGTGAAGGTTCTAACAGCAGACTGTAATCTGTGAATCTTTGTGTTTGTGATGCTGCATTTACTGAAAACAAGGGAAAGTTCATTAACCTTTACTCTCTGGCACAAATCGGGTCTTCTCACAGCGGTCCAAACGCCTCGGCAGTGCCAGAACCTGGTTCTGAAGGAATGGATCTCCTGCTAACTCGCGTCTCGGCCGAACGAATAAAGATTCCTGAGGAAATTGTAAAATTGTAATGAGCGACGTAACATTCATGATTTATGCAAAAACTGGAGTCTGAGCTCAGAATACAGGAAAAAGTCTTTACTTCACCTTTAAATGAATCTTTACTTCACCTTTAAATGAATCTTTACTTCACCTTTAAATGAATCTTTACTTCACCTTTAAATGAATCTTTACTTCACCTTTAAATGAATCTTTACTTCACCTTTAAATGAATCTTTACTTCACCTTTAAATGAATCTTTACTTCACCTTTAAATGAATCTTTACTTCACCTTTAAATGAATCTTTACTTCACCTTTAAATGAATCTTTACTTCACCTTTAAATGAATCTTTACTTCACCTTTAAATGAATCTTTACTTCACCTTTAAATGAATCTTTACTTCACCTTTAAATGAATCTTTACTTCACCTTTAAATGAATCTTTACTTCACCTTTAAATGAATCTTTACTTCACCTTTAAATGAATCTTTACTTCACCTTTAAATGAATCTTTACTTCACCTTTAAATGAATCTTTACTTCACCTTTAAATGAATCTTTACTTCACCTTTAAATGAATCTTTACTTCACCTTTAAATGAATCTTTACTTCACTATAAAATTACTCTTTAGTTTTATTTTGTTGATGAGCTCCTCAAGAAACGGAAAGTAAGAATCCTAAACGCGGCGCCGACTCACATTTTATCCCGTGTGACCACAGAAGACTGTTCCTGTTTGTTTTTTAATGTGCCGGTGTAAATCCACTCAGCATCAGGTGGAGACTAATAACTCTTCATCGTCATCATCATCATCATCATAGGGCCTATTAAGAAAACATGCAAAAATCAAACCCGTCTCTCTCTCGTGTCTACAGGTCTTGTGCCGTAAATTCTCTCTCTCTATGTACAACCACGTACATCAGTGGCGGCTGGTGAGTTTAAAACGGAGAAGTTTCTTTAAATAAGTCAGAGGTTAAAACTTTCTTTAGAGACGCGAAACATTTATTCACCATCAAATATACTATTTTACAACCAATGTTAAAAGTTCTTGTCCAATGCCCATTAAAATGACCGACAAACTCCTTCTTCCAGTGTTTTCTAGCTAAGTGCTAAGCTAACAAGCTACCTGCTAAAGCAGCAGAAATTTATTTGGACAAGGCCTAAATCAAATCATTATATTTTTTAGTTGTATTTGTACGTCTCACTCTAGCGCCTCACAGTGGTAGAAGACTGAAGAGGAAAAGTGGAGATTCTCATTAGACCAACACCATGTCCATCTTTTTTATTCTGGTTGCTGATTGGTCAGGGAGGACGTCCTCCCTTGGCGCATCACTTCCTGTGTTTTGCCAGATTGAAATCCGTTAAATGGATCCAGTAGATCCCGCCTCCAGAGGAGGAGAGTGAAGTCTGTCCTCCTCTGCTCTCCACTTCACCCAGACTGCCTTTCACCTTGCCGTGACGGATTCTTTTTCCCCCCACAGACGATGTAAAAATTCAATCATGAATGACATTGAGATTTGGTGATGAAGACCACCCTCCTCTGCCTCAAGGACCAGCCTCCTCTGATGTACATTAGATTCTGGGGGTCTTTCATGTCTTATATCAGCCGTCCTCTTATTATTCACACCAACACCTCCTGTCTCTCCGGAGCTCCTCCTCCTCGCCGTCCGGTCCAGCAGCTCATTTCAAATAATCAGCCTTTAAATCACAACTGGATCTTTATCTCGTTTATCTTTCCTGCCGAGTCAGCAAGTAATCCATCCAGCGCAGGACTCCAGTGGTCTCCACATGGACACCATCTAAAGTCAAAGGTCAACCAGTGTCACCAGCGTTTCCATTTCTTGATTGGACCCCAGAATGGACGATTCCTCCTCCTCCTCCTCCTCCTCCCTACTTTGTGGTGGTGTTGGTTAATATCTATGTACATCGTTACCGTGGCCGGTACTGATTGCGTGTTGCTGTGGCGTCGTGTATGAGTGGCATCCAGGCGTCAGGCTGTGGGGGGGGGGGGTCATTTCTGGGGGAGTTCTGACGGCTGTTTCTTGGTTTTCAGAGTGTCCATCAGAGACTGGACGCCACGCTTCACGCTGCTGGTCACCCGGCGGGTCACAGAGTCTGGAGAGGGTGCGGAGGAGGAGCCTGCGCGCTGGGGGGGCGGCCTGGCTACCAGACACTTCTGGTACCGCAGCTGAAGAGGGAGGGGCGGAGTTAGAGGGTTTGGGGCAAAAGGCAGAAACAGGAGGCAGGAAGTGAATTCATCTACAGTTTGAGGGTCATTTGTCACCTCTGTCTGGTTCTGATCATACATTGGGTTCTGTTCTGTTGAGCCTTGATGGCGGTTCGCTCGCTGAACGTTTTCTAGTTATTTCCCCAAAAAGTCCGGGATATTATGGAATCGCCATCGCAGATCCTTCGCGTTAACGCGATAACTCTAAAACTAAGGACTGGATATTTTAGCAATTTTCTAAACTATTAGAATTTAGTGTGAGGAAGAACTGGGATGATTTTGGGAAAGGCGGGTCGTATATTTCCTGCACTAGGGGGAGATTTATCTCCAAAGATTTGTGATCTTTCTTGTGCATCAATATCGTGTTTTAGTCACTAGGGGGAGCTTCTGTTCTACCAAACACAATCAGGGGGATTGCTTGTATGATGCAGGGGAGTGGGGACTTTTCAGGGATGTACTCTTGCTATCGGGAACAACGGCGAAGGACTATAAACTCACCACACACGCCGCCTGCACCGCTTCAGACACACTGCCGGCGTTTGGGTCACACCAGAACACGTGACACTGGAAGTGCTGGTTTCCAGTATCCATGACGAAAGCAAAGGTGTGGATGTCCCGCCCCACGCCCATGAAGGACAGGAAACGGACGCGACACTCCACCAAGGCCTCCTCTTCCTCTTCCTCTTCCTGCACAGACAGCGAGGAGGATCAGATCTGGAATCTGGAGTCAGCAGGTGATTTCATAGTTCTTTTAGGTAGGGAGGGAGGGAGGAAGTAAGGAAGGGAGGGAGGGAGGAAGGAAGGAAGGAAGGAAGGGAGAGAGGAAGGAAGGAGGGAAGGGAGGGAGGAAGGGAGGGAGGGAGGGAGGAAGGAAGGGAGGGAGGAAGGGAGGGAGAGAGGAAGTAAGGAAGGGAGAGAGGAAGTAAGGAAGGGAGAGAGGAAGGAAGGAAGGAAGGAAGGAAGGAAGGAAGGGAGGAAGAAAGGGATGTAGGACGAATAGTAGGGCGTTAGGTAGGGAGGAGATGAGGAGAGTAGGGAGGTGATGAGGAGAGTAGGGAGGAGATGAGGAGAGTAGGGAGGTGATGAGGAGAGTAGGTAGGTGATGAGGAGAGTAGGGAGGTGATGAGGGGAGTAGGTAGGTGATGAGGAGAGTAGGGAGGTGATGAGGAGAGTAGGGAGGAGATGAGGAGAGTAGGGAGGTGATGAGGAGAGTAGGGAGGTGATGAGGAGAGTAGGGAGGTGATGAGGAGAGTAGGTAGGTGATGAGGAGAGTATGGAGGTGATGAGGAGAGTAGGTAGGTGATGAGGAGAGTAGGTAGGTGATGAGGAGAGTAGGTAGGTGATGAGGAGATTAGGGAGGTGATGAGGAGAGTAGGGAGGTGATGAGGAGAGTAGGGAGATGAGGAGGAGAGTAGGTAGGTGATGAGGAGAGTAGGGAGGTGATGAGGAGAGTAGGGAGGTGATGAGGAGAGTAGGGAGGTGATGAGGAGAGTAGGGAGGTGATGAGGA
>JBBDHG010000118.1:492500-530000 GCA_037951165.1 Lophius americanus
CTGCAGTTCCATTGTGACGTCATGTCAGTGGTTATAATGTTATGGCTCGTCTGTGGCTATATGATGTAATCTGTTACTATGTGAGAGTATTCTGTTACTATGTGAGAGTAATCTGTTACTATGTGTGAGTAATCTGTTACTATGTGTGAGGCTTGGCTTCTGACACACAATGAAAGACACATTTCTTCGTCGTGAATATTTACACTGCAAAAACAGCCACAGTAGAAAGAAGGCAAATATATTAAATCAAAATCAGATTTGTTGAAATTACGCATAAAAATCTTACAATGGGGTCCGAAGATGTTGCTTGGCTAGCATTCCTAAATCAAACATAAAAATCTACCAACTAAAACATGCAAGTTTTACTGATTGCATAACATCACATGTCATTTATTTGAGTCTGTTGATTAAGCTGATTAGCTACCTTCATCCAAGATTAAAAAAAATAAAGAGAAAAAAAAGCTTAAAGTAAGACAAAATGTGATAAAATGTAATTTGTTTTTTCTTAAAATAAGGAAAAACATACAATGCAAACCATCCACCACCACCACCACCACTTTGTTACTGGTTCAGACTAGCTCAGTTCTAGCTGGAGATTTTCTTTTAATGAGATTATTTTTCTAATGTGAAACATGCTGGACAAGATGTTTCTTTTGAGACAAAAAATAAGATTAATTTAACAGAAACAAGGTTATTTTTTTCTTGCTTGAAAGTCATATTTTGCATTGTGAGGCAAGAAGCAGAACGGGATGAGACCCAAAAACGAAGCCGATGAAGAGGAGCAGAGTGTCATGCAAATACACATACACATACACTATAAACATAAAACAGAACAGAAGTACAGCAAATCCAGTCGTAATTTATCAAAGTGGGCTCTTTGTGTTTATGGGTCCATCTTCCCTCCCATCTCCTCGGCTTAATTGTGCGCTCACACACTTCGGGTCGGTAATGGTTCTTATGCTCGTGGTCAGAGTGGAAGCTGCAATTGAACATGAGGGGTGTGTCCTGCCTGCTCTGCTACAAATGGTTATTTTATGACTTGTGTTCGCTCTCCTGGAGATCAAATAAAACATGCAGATCTCAACAGGAGAAAGCCGTTAGCTCAGTGGATGCTACTGTTGTCCTTTGAGAAGAAAAAAAGCCCAAATCAGAGGTTCTGATCAGAAGCCTGGATTGATGCTGAGGGTGGAGAGGGAGTCTGGACTCAATGATTGACTGCAAACGACGGAGGAGCAGATCACACATGGATCAGTTACCTTTCTCTGAGTCCCAGGAAGCAGCAGTGAGGACAGATGAAGGAAGGATAAATTAAATACAGAAAGAAAGCAGGGGGAGAAATGAAACCAAAAAAAAAGGGGAACATTTTTTTTTGACAAAAGATCAAAAAGTAAACAAAAGGTGCAGAGGGTCGGGGAAGAAACGAGCAATTTTATGTTAGAAACCAACACACTTTTATCTCACTCACTGTTAGATTTGTGTTTCAGAATTCTAGTAGGTAACTGGACCAATACATCATTACAAAGCACACACCCTTTGAGTTAAATGTGCCACACACACACATGCATACCTGTTTTTATGTTGAATGGGGACAGTTTTTTATCCTGACTTCTGAGGACTACCATTTAAAAACACACATCACACACACACACACATGCATACTTGTTTTTATGTTAAATGGGGACAGTTTTTTATCCTGACTTCCGAGGACTACCATTTAAAAACACACATCACCCACACACACATGCATACTTGTTTTTATGTTGAATGGGGACAGTTTTTTATCCTGACTTCCGAGGACTACCCTTTAAAAGACACATCACACACACACACATGCATACTTGTTTTTATGTTGAATGGGGACAAAGTTTTTTATCCTGACTTCTGATGACTACCATTTAAAAACACACATCACCCACACACACATGCATACTTGTTTTTATGTTGAATGGGGACAGTTTTTTATCCTGACTTCCGAGGACTACCCTTTAAAAGACACACACGTAACATTCACACACATATATATTCATACTTGTTTTTATGTTAAATAGGGACAACAGTTTTTTTCCCCTTCTGAGGTCTACCCTTTCAACACACTAACAAATACACAAACACACGCATGGAAGCACATTTTGGTTTTTTCACCCCTACCTTTTCCTACTCTCATCCATCGTTTCACTCATTCAACTTTCCTTGCTTGAACCCCAGCTCTCTTTCTCCACCTCAATTACACCGCATCCCTCCCTCCAGTCTGTCGAGCGAGGAAAAGGAGTACCATCCTTCGAAAACGAGGAGCAGCGCTGCAAGAATGACTCACACCAACAGAGTCAGACAGCAGCTTCTCCCAAAACACCAGAGAGGAAGAACAAGAAAGAAGAGAGAACAGAGGCCTAATCCAACCACTGACAGCCTCGTTCAAACAGGAATCTCCAGAACTGCTGTTTCCATTTGCAAAACAGCCAGCGGTCGCCCACAGTCACTAACACACAAATACACACAAATACACACAGATATATGGATGCAAAATCAACACATGCATAAACTGCCTGAGTGCTTTCAGTGGCAAACTGTGAATGTGTTGATGAAAATCTTTTCTTCTCATTGCAAATGCTCATTAATATTTTAATTTAGACCCATTTTTCTTCCTCCTGACCCGGTTCAACTGCTCATGTTGATTTTTTGTTCCACTGTCTGACATTGTCGATTTTTGGTGTTTTAATTTATCTCAACATTCTTCACTCTGTATAATTAATTCTGCACGAGTGACAGAGTGAAACGCTTGGAAATGGTTTATTACAGGTGAAAAACCTAATTAAAATTCACAACAGGATCCTAAACCCTGATCACACTGATTTTATTTGACTTTGAAGTAAAGTTACAAAAGCCATCTTCCACCTACCTCTGACTTTATCGGTCATCATAATGAAAATGTCAGCCACCATGATTCTAGCGCCTCCATTAGGTCAGAGTTATGTTTAACTTTGCAAACACAAATGAGTTGATAACTATCTCTCCACAGTAACAGCTCATTGTTAAATTCTCTCTGTCTCAGGGAGGCCTCAACATCTCTTCTTCAAACACGCAGCAGTCATTGGTTTTCAGAAGAACTACAGGCTCTTCAGTTTGGACTTAAAATGATCAGACATAACATTATAACCACTGAAGGGGGAAGTCACAACAACTCTGAATATCTTCACAAAAGTATGCGTTTTTGGAAACTTCAAATATCTAATATACTTTCAAAAGCTCTTTTTACAAAACCTAAAGATAATTTCTCTTTTTCTTGTAGTGCTATACAAGACCGCACATCCCACTAAACCAGGTCCGTTAATACGTTGTATTTCTGGGGCTTTAGGTGGACACAATCTATCGCTCAGGAACATTTTCTGGTCAAAAAGTATCTCTAATTAGATTAGTCAACTTAGACTGGAATTATAAATATTTTTCTTTGTTCTCCTTTGTTTTTTTGGATACTCATAACTCTATAATGAGCGACTGACTGGGCACGTCCCCAGAATGGACCTGAACCACATACCTAAGACAGCTTTGAGATGGACTCCACCAGAAAAGCCAAACAACGAACCTTAAAGAACCTGGTGGTGAACTATGACAATGACAACATAGATGGAGGCGGGTCGTTGAGGGTCTAGTAAAAGTAAATCTATGTGTCATTGCATAACGGTGAAAAGATATTCTTGATTAATGTGGTACAGTGGAAGCAGTAGAGCGGAGGGTTGGAATACGTTTGGATCTCGGGGAACACCACAGGAGATGGGTTCTCATTGCTAATAAAGACACTGAAAGACCTGTTGGATAAATATTTAAACTGTGACTAAAGAATAACAGACTGTGTCAGAGATCTCAGAGTGAGAAGATGAGATAACAACTTCGAGCTTCTGACAGATTGAACTTCATCTAAATTGATGGGGGGCCGGATGATGGAGGGAAGGAGGAAGAAAGTTAAATTGAGGTGGGAGATGAAAGGTGTGAAAGTATCAATGTAGAGAGAGGAGTTAAATCTCTCTCTCTCTCTCTCTCTCTTATGAACATCTCAGGGTCCAACAATGAAGATGATGAATATATTACTGCAGGATAGCTGTTCAGTGTTTTGACAAATAGAGGATTGTTAACTAGCACAAATAAAAGGCAACGCGTATAGTAAACCTCCCCATCAAAGGAAACCAGAGGACCCGACTCATGAAACCATTGAGAAGCTAAATGTTGAGGTCCACCCAGTCACCCTGAGGGATTCAACTCAGCAAGTGATGGATGGACACAGTGTTTAGTTCTGACTCTCTGGTGCCGGAGCTCTCTCTGAAATCTTCCCTGCTATCTATCCATCTTACTGTAAAGCATCAACAATCAATCCACTGTGGGTTTTTTTGGGTCTTTTATGACCATCTTTCAGCTTCCATTCAATATAAACAAATATGAAAAGTAACTTCCTTCGCCAGCAACTATTCTTTTTTTTCTGCAGCCCCAAATATCGGCCCTCGGGGTCTAAGTGTTTAAAACTCACAGCAGTATTTTTTTCTGTTTATTGAGTTGGGGCACATTGGAGTGGGGAATTTGTCAGCGGTACTCGAATGAATTATGGAGCTCCATCATCAGAATTTTAATGAATGCATATAAAAACACATTTTGAGCCCTGACAGCTGAGGGTTTTTATGGATTTCTGCTCCTCGTAATGTTCCTGACTATGATTAAATCTGTCATAGTAATGTGTTTCCCTTCTGATCCTGTTGTTCTGCTTTATATAGTTATTTACTATACGCTGTGGAATGCTTTGATCTGCTGGGGCCGATTTCTGTTTTTTTCTCATTTCCTCAGGTCTTTAAGTCAGCTTTGAAGACGTCTGCAAAACAAATGACTTCTATGATAAAATGAATGAAAACAGTCTTTATGTGGGAGGGTTACTTTTAGAATGTATTCCACTACAGAATGCAGAATAGATGCTGTAAAATGTATTATAGTACACGGCTGGTATGTCAAATACTCGGTGCAGTAGTTATCTTGTTAACTAGCCAAGTTAACCGGACAGTTAGCAGACACATTTAGCCACAGAACAGAGGACTTACTTGAAGATGCTTCGTAAAAGTTTGAAGTCTTTGGACACAGAGTATTGTTATTTAAAAGAACAAGAACATGAGAAATGACAACATTTGTCCTTTAGAGTAATCCATCCACTCTCAAAACCGTAACTGTATTCTGAATACCATGGATTAACACTTTAACTGTAACGGAACACAGGTACTCATATTTTGTGTTCTAAATGCTTAACAACCTTTACATGTTACCGTTACCCCCCAACAACTGAGTACAAATATGAATTCATTACAGAAAGGACATTAAAGGAGAACCATTTGATGTCGGTAACTAAAATATTAATCCGGCATAGATGCGTTTTGTTATTCTCTTTACAGTCGGTTGAAAGGAAGTTCCTGGAATCCTGGAATCATTATCCAGCTGCTGTTGCTCTCATATGTCACCGCTCGGTTCTGAATCTCACTTTGAAACTGGAAAACATCCACATCCACTCTGGACTGAAGCCAAAGTGACAAAACCAATCGCAGAGTTACCTCTAAGAGCGAAATCTCTTCCTTCTTTGTCATTAATCTCTGGTCATTGGCTCCTTGAGAAAGACCGCTAAAGGTGACTCTAGCTCAGTGGGCAGAGCGGCCGTCTCCCAATCGGGAAGATCGGAAGTACCACCAGGATCTACTTGTCGTGGGGTCCTTGATCAAGCCCATGAAAGCCTAGGTCCCCGGGTGCTTCAAAGGCTCCGCCCACTGCTCCCTCAGACATGGGCCAAATGCAGAGAAATACTTTCCCTGTGTTGTACTGTGTACGACTGTAAGTGATCAATAAAGATGTTTCTTCTAAACACCAGTTTTCTTCACAGGTTCTGCCCACTGCTCCATAAATACACATTATGTATGAATATGTGATAAGAAATAAACCAGCAACAACTTCCTGCTCAGACGTCTCGGGTGTCTGTCAGCGCGTTAGCATAGCGGCCGTCAGAACCCAAAGTCTCGGCGAAGATGTTTGATGACTGAAGTGTGAGTGAAGTGTGTGTGAAGTGTGTGTGATGTGTGTGTTTGTGTGAGCACATGACAGATGGTTTGGCGCAGACACGAGCCTCCGCTGAGTGATACTGGAGGCTACAAAGCGAAGGCAAACCGGCTGGGGACTTGTTAAATGTGTTGTTTTCTCAGCCTCTTTTTTACAGCAGCATTTAGTTTTACTGCAACACTTTATAATCCAAGGATACAAAGTCAAGTTTATTGAGTTCTATCAAACTACTCCCAATAAAATAGTAAAGTATTATTAGTGAAAATATAATTTCATCTGAATGATTGAGCATTTTATATGGAAACGGCAGCGATTATGGTAAAAACTGAGAAGGGAGTTCAGTCAAGAGAGACAAACGGATGAAGCAAAGATAATTATCTAATGCAGCCGATGACATGATGATTCGTCAGTCAGAAAGTTCCAGCAGGATAAAGTCTTCAGGGGGGTCGCGACTGAAGCGAGTTAGCTATGAGCAGCAGCAACACGCATCCCTATCGGAGTAAAGACAAGGGTTGGCGGTGGTGGCTGATGGTTCTGCTGAGGCTGAATGTAGCTGGTGAATGATAAAAGCACATGGTGTGGAGTTCTCCAGAAGACCCGCCCCCCTCCAGAGATATGAAAGAGCTTTTGGTCCACACTACGGTTAAAAAAAAACGTTTTCAGCGGATTATGCACTAAAACAAACAAACAAACAAACAAACAAACAAACAAACAAACAAACAAACGTACGAATATTATTTTAAATTCATTCAAAGAGATAACTGTAAATTGCATGTACTAAAGAAAAAAAGAAAAGTTTTTGGATTGAGTTGGTCTGAATCCAGAAACCTTATGTGACAAACCGTGAAGTCTTCCACAGCGGTGCCTGAAGCCCGTGTGTCACTGAGTGGAGTGAAAACCCACAGCGACCCGCTGGATTAGTCAGAACCATTAGGCCCGATGAAAACCGTCTGCGAGTAATTACCTCTCCACAATATAAACCTGTTTACAGCTCCGAGATGAGAAACTAAATGTGCAACCAGGGCCAGAGGACGCACTGAAGGAGGAGGAAGAGGAGGAGGAGGAAGAGACTCCATTTGCATCGAACTTCCTGCCTCTCTACACACTCCCACCTGAAACACACACAATTACCCAGAATCCCCAGGGCAGCGGAAAACTAGGACAAAATCAAGCCTGAAATATAAAACGAAGCTGCATGTTACGATATCCAACAGCAGAAAGTCGCATTAATCCGTCCTCAGAACCTCGACTTCCTCCGAGAGAGGAAGCCGAGGAACTACACTGTAAAAGAAATGTAGAAACACACCTAATCTATGGGGGAAATACCTGCAGCTGCTGCCAGGATTTCAAACCAACATCAAACAGAAGATTACGGTAAATAAGCATGAAAAAACTGACACTGTAAAAATGTTTAAAAACATTAAACGACTTGATTTTACAGTATTTCACAAATATTCACCATATTTTTTTTATTTCTGTAAAGATTTTTGCTCAATGGTTTATTTTTTTCCGGTGTAGATTAAAATGTAAATAGCAGTAAAATGTGGAATTTAGACAGAATAATACTGTTAGTTTTACTGTAATTGTTTGTTTTGGTTTATTATGGCATATTTCCTTTAATTTGACCTTTTGTTGGTTTGCATTGGCGCTGGTGCTGTCCACATACAATATAGAAATATAATATAATACATAATTATATAATTAAAACATAAAATATACTGTCATGATTTCAGGTCATTTGTACGACAGCGATTCCCTGTTTTCAATTTCACAGTTATTGTCTTGTAAATTACAATAAATTACGTTTTTTTTCTTCTTTATTGAAATCAACATTTTTTATTACTTATAAATATTATTCTATTTTATTATTTTTATTTTTTTATTATTTTTAATTCAGATGACAGTTTTTCTAAATTGTAATATTTATACAGTTTTTACAGTGTGATTCTAAAAAAAACGAAGAACAAGCATTCAGAACCTCGGTTTGTGTTTTTGCAGCTTTCTGACCCAAATTCTCTGTACCCGGTTCTCCAGAGAGGAGGAGGAGGAGCAGGAGGAGGAGGAGGAGTTTGGAACGACGCTCGTGTGTCAATAGTTGTCATATTTCATCACGTCTTTACGAGTGGAGATCGGCGGGTGGGCGGGAGAGGTGGATTGACAGAACGCGTTTCTGTGTGGCGTGAAGGACGTGAGGAAGAAAGAGGGATTCTGGGTAGGCGAGAGGAAGACGATGTCCTGCTGTTCTCGCTGCTCTTGATCAATTATACATCAGACTGCTCTGATGTGTGAGTGTGTGTGTGTGTGTGTGTGTGTGTTTCTCCGATGCTCTCGACAGAGATGAAGCTTCAGTGAGAAGCCACTTAAGGAAGAAGGAGCCGTTCATGTATCTCAGGAGGAGAAGGAGGAGGTGCAGACGGTGTGTGGGAGCCCTCAGGGATTAGAGCTGAGCTCCTCAGTTTGTTTCCCTCTGGATGAGCGTAAACCCGTTACCTGCCGTTGCCATAAATCATTATACTTCATGCACAGTCTGCACTAATTAACAATATCCGTTTTACTTTCACTGATAATGGAAAAATAGTCGAAGTAGAAAAAAAACTCGGGGAGCGCAAACTTCCGCCAAGGCTCCAAATCTACCTACAACTCCAACAAAATCTCTGAGTACTTCTCAGATACTCCGTTTCCTGCACCTTCCACTTCAGCATCTCTGTTCAGCCCACTCAGCCCCAAAGAAATCTCAAAAGAATCAAAGGAGCTCTTGAAGCCCCAGTTCCATCCCCTTGTTCCACTGCGCCTCTTTGTCGTGAGTGAGAGGAAATCCATTATCTTTGGGTTTGTAACCGGAATTCAGATTTATTTTTCCAAACAAAATGAGAAAAATAAGTTTTCACTCTTTTTCGTGGCAGAAATGAAGAACCGTTTGGGTGGAATAAACCTTTAAGTGTTTTATCAACTATGCGCCCCTTTCAATTATTTTTACTCCCATGTCCCCGAGATCATGGCAAAAAATTTAATAAAATAAATAATTGATAAAAATAAATAATTGATAAAAATAAATAATTGATATAAAATAAATAATTGATACAAAATAAATTGACAGGATTAAAAAATATTGGTATAGCTCTACTGTATAAACAAAACTAAAATAATAATAAAATATCAAAAGTTCTCACGTGACTCCGTTTTATTGGACTTTATATTTTTTTAGCACTTTGAGATTTGATCCAAATGTAAAGTGCATTATAAATTAAATGTATTATTATTATTACTATTATTATTATATTTACATGTTTGAATCAAATCTATGCAAGACTGATCCTGCAGTACCACCATCGACCCCCGGGGGACAGTGGGATAACCACTACACTGTAAAAGACAGAAAATACTTACGTTCTTTGTTTTTGTTGTACATGTTGCCTTTTATTTAATAAAATTATTTTAAATAGCTAAATAGTTCAATCATTTTAAATTCTTGTCAAAGTAAACATTTTTTGTTTAAGTTTATGTTACTTCTGAAAGAATAAAGTTGTGATTAAATTTGTCCAAACAGCTGCTCAAACTGAAAACATGATGATCCTGCTCTGATCATCAACGCCAGCATCACCTCACATGACCGCGGAGGAGATTTATCGGCTGGTGGGTCAAAGGAGGAGATCTATAGGAGGAGTGATCCGTCAGGTGGAGGGGATTACAGCAGGGGGGACCAACAATGAAGATGTAAATGAGAGAGAGAGAGGCAGAGGGAGAGAGAGGGAAGAGAGAGAGGAGAAAGAGAAAGGGGAGAGAGTGCGAGGACGGGAAGAGGAGGGAGAGAGAGAGAGAGAGAGAGAGAGAGAGATTCTAGCTCCAGCCATGACGAGCCCTCAGAGGATGAAGGTCACTGGTGGAGACCTGATGGACGTGAGACGTGTGGGAGCAGTGGGAGCGATGAATTGTGGGAAGGTGCTGAGAGGATGGAGGGGTGGAGAGGTCATCAATCACTGGCTCCTATCGAGTGGGTGTAGGAGGGTGGAGTGTGTCCCTGTCAGAGGGTCCCTGCATGTTAATGAAGCCCACAGCGCCGTCAATAAACAGGAAGTTAGACCCGATGTCGGACCGGAGGACAGAAACCAAACGCATGAAGACGAGTTCAGCATATAAAATATATTATCTCCTCTTAAAGATATTTATTTTTTTATTCTCTATATCTTCTTTAAAAATATCTTTTCTCTTTAATAATAATAATAATAATACATTTAATTTATAATGCACTTTACGTTTGGATCAAATCTCAAAGTGCTAAAAATTTAAAAATCTATCCTCTTGTCCAAAGACGTCCACAGACATCCACAGACGTCCACAGACGTCCGCAGACGTCCGCAGACGTCCGCAGACGTCCACAGACGTCCACAGACGTCCAAAGACGTCCACAGACGTCCACAGACGTCCACAGATGTCCACAGATGTCCACAGACATCCACAGATGTCCACAGACATCCACAGACGTCCACAGACGTCCACAGACGTCCACAGATGTCCACAGATGTCCACAGACATCCACAGACGTCCACAGATGTCCACAGATGTCCACAGATGTCCAGCTTTTATTTTCCTTTTTGATTTGATTGTTTAGTGTTTTATTGCTCATCATTCATTCTCCTCCTCCTCCTCCTCCTCACACATCAGCAACGGCTGGTGAGTTTAAAAATGAGGGAGGAGGGAGATTGTTTTCTTAATCCTCCCTGATTGGTCAGGGAGGACGTCCTCCCTTTGAACATCACTTCCTGTGTTTTGGCCAATAGCAAATCAGAATGATAAAAATTTAAATCCATTAAAGTGATCTAGTAGATCCCGCCTCTAGAGGAGGGGAGTGAAGTCTGTCCTCCTCTGCTCTCCACTTCACACAGACTGCCTTTCACCTGCCTGCCCTGAAGGTGTCGCTGTAGAAACATCGTCTCACTTTCAGTGATGGATTCTTTCCAAAAAAGATTTAAAAATTATTTTTTATAATTATATTATATTAGAGGGAGATACTTTATATAAAATATATATAACATATATATTCTCTCATAAATTATGATTATAGAATATAAAGAGCATATGAAGGATTATTATTCAATGGAGATACTTTTATACTTCTTCCCACTCCTTTTTGGATGCGTGATGCAAATTGACGGTTTATTTAATTATTTATTTTAATTTGATGTTATTCATTATTATTATTGTGTAACTATTCTTTTATTTTGGTGATGCACTGGGGTTTTTCATTTTGCACGTTTAAATGTTACTTTATTAAATGTTTGAAATAAAATACTTTATACATTCATTCATTCAACAGAGGATCAGCCACAGACACACACACACACACACACACTCAGTGACACACACACACACAGTGACACACACACTCTCACAGTGACACACACACACTCTCTCTCTCACACACACACACACACACACACACACACACACACACACACACACACACTCAGTGACACACACACTCTCACAGTGACACACACACACACTCTCTCACACACACACACACACACACACACACACACACACACACACACACACACACACACACACACACACACACACACACACACACACACACACACACACACACACACACACACACACACTATCAAACAGCTCCAGACAGCAGTTTCACACAATTGTGAAAACATTCAGACTCTAATCTTCTCCCTCTCAATCCCCTCTCTGCTCACTTCACCTCTCTCTCTTTTCCTCTCTCTCATTCTCTCTTTTCCTTTCTTTCTTACATTCCCAACTTCTCTCTCTAATCCGACTCTCAGAGTTCAGCTCATGTCGCTGCGACGGACCTGAACGCATCCGTACGACACCGAGCCGGAGAGAGTGAGAGAGGAGAGAGAGAGAAGAGAGAGAGAGAAGAGAGAGAGAGAGAGAGAAGATGGAGAAGAGAGAGATAATCAGAAAGTCCATAGCTGGAAGTCATTCAGGCTCACAGCAGGAGGCTGAGAAGTAGAGAATTAATGGAAGGATGATGAAGGGAAGTAGGTCTCCACACAAACAGGAGCAACACAGCAGAGATGATGGAGGGATGATGGAGGGATGATGGAGGGATGATGGAGGGATGGATGATGGAGGGATAAAAGAGGAGAGACTTACACAGTCAGTCATTCTCGCTCCCTTACAGAAGAATTCTTCGCTGCCTGCTCAGATTCTCCAACATGGTGACATCAGCTGCTTCATCGCGGAACATCTCCTCTCCTCCTCCCCTTTTTTCCTCTTTATAATAAATCCTCTGTGGCTTCTTTCCCCCCTTTCTCCTCTCTTTCGCTCCTTCCCCCTCCCCTTCTCCTCCTGCTTCCTTTGCTACACCTTTTTCTCCTTCTCTTCCTCTATGTTCTGCTCCCTTGGCTTCGCTCGCCGTATCTGAGGAGTCTCCCGAGGAGTCCTGCTCAGTAGAGCCTCCTCCTCCCTCACGGGCTCTCTCTCTCTCTTTCCCTCTCTCCCTCTCCTTCCAGGTGGAGTATCTCCTGCTATCTCCGTCTCTCCCTCTCCTGAATTATGGAAACAGCCTGCTAGGATGGGAGAATGAGGGAGAAAGAGGTGCAGCCGACGGAGAGAGGCAGAGAGAAGGCTGGAGACAAAGAGGAGAAACAGCGGCGGAGCGTTACGGACGGAGCGAGGGGACGGAGGAGAAGACGAGGAACCATGGACACACCCACCCCGTCACCATCACCCACCCATCACTCCACACACACACCTATGACTTCACCGCACTCAGAGGCAGGAACACGCCGCTGATCTTGTATCTGGACCCTCTGAGTGCTCCTTATTTAGCTTCATGACCTCACCGAGGAGCTGAGCACCTCCCAACCCAGAACCCCGCCCACCCCCCCACCCACCTCCCTCCCCTTCTCTTTAGAGACTGGGGGACTCATTCATATTGAATCAAGGAGAATCAGAGACGACGTTCAGGCAAAGAGTAGAAGTGTCCCTCAAATGGACAGGGAGGCAGAGGAGGAGACAGGAGACGGAGGAGACAGGAGACTGAGAAGGAGGAGACAGAGGAGGAGACAGGGGAGGAGGAGACAGGAGATAGATGAGGAGATGGAGACAGAGGAGGAGACAGAAGACTGAGAAGGAGATGGAGGAGGAGACAGAGAAGATGGAGGAGGAGATGCAGACAGAGGAGGAGATGGAGGAGGAGAAAGGAGATAGAGGAGGAAGAGACAGAGGAGGAGATGGAGGAGGAGACAGGAGACAGAGGAGGAGGAGACAGGAGACAGAGGAGGAGATGGAGACAGAGGAGGAGACAGGAGACGATGGATGGAGAGAGAGAACCAAAGAAGCCCCTCATGCATCCGGTCAGAAACCAACTGAATGTCCTCATAATCTTTCAACGTCTTTGCTCCCAAATGTTCTTCCTCCTCCTCCTCCTCCTCCTCCTCAGGACTGTCTTCTCTGTATGAGTTTGTCCTCAAGCGTAGTACAACCAACCCCTCTGATTGAACTCTTCTAATTAATCTTGATGATAATCTTCCTCTCGTGAATAAAAGATGAACTATTATTGTAAAAGATCTCTGCCCGTCGATTCTTCAGCACCAAATTTGGACTTACTCGGATCAATGAGAAAGAGTAATCTGTTACTATGTGTGAGTAATCTGTTACTATGTGTGAGTAATCGGTTACTTTGTGTGAGTAATCAGTTACTATGTGTGAGTAATCAGTTACTATGTGTGAGTAATCTGTTTCTGTATGTGAGTAATCTGATACTATGCTTGAGTAATCTGTTACTATGTGTGAGTAATCTGTTACTATGTGTGGGTAATCTGTTACTATGTGTGAGTAATTTGTTACTATGTGTGAGTAATCTGTTACTATGTGTGAGTAATCTGTTACTATGTGTGAGTAATCTGTTTCTGTGTGTGAGTAATCTGATATTATGTGTGAGTAATCTGATACTATGTGTGAGTGATCTGTTACTATGTGTGAGTAATCTATTACTGTGTGTGAGTAATCTTTTACTGTGTGTGAGTAATCTTTTACTGTGTGTGAGTAATCTGTTACTATGTGTGAGTAATCTATTACTGTGTGTGAGTAATCTGTTACTCACCTGTGTCTCATGATCTCCTCTTTTTTCTACATGTGGTTCTATAAGTTCTGGTTCTTTTGGACTTTGTCTGAGTTTTATTTTTATGAGAGTTTTTATCTGAGTTCTGGTTTGAATCTCCTCTTCAGCCTTTTATGGATTCTTTATTTGATATCCTTTTAAATTGTTCAGTTGAATATTTTACAGATAGACAGTAAATATATTTTTATCTCCTCCTGGGTTCTTTTATTCGTCCTGTGAAGAACTTTGTAACTTTGTTTGGACGCTGCTGCATAAATAAAGTTTAGGATCATTTTTGTCTGGGGTTAAGACTCTGCAGAACAAAGAGTGGGTCCGGACCGGTTCTGTATGGAAAGAGCCTTGAGGACCCGTCCGTGGTGAACCGGTACCGTGTGAATAAACGGGATCTGATGAAACATGAATGATGGTTGGAGGATGTGGAGGTGGAGCTCAGAACCATCAGCAGACGTGGAGCTTCTTGTCCTCAGGTAGAAGAACTTTAAAATGTCTCTCCCTGAACAGATGACATGATTCTATTATTTGATTGATTGAAACTGAAAGTTATTTCAAACCATGAAAACAAGCTCCAGAACCAAAGTCCAGTTAATGAATGGAAGTCTGCAAGGAGGAGGAGCCTCTCTGGATCCAAGACTGTGACTCTGTCGGCCTCTAGTGGCAGAACTGAGCTCCTCCAACACACAGACACCAACACCAGTCAGCCATAACATTACGACCAGGCAGCTTGTGAAGCTGTTGCCTGAAGCAGCGTGAGGATCTAATAGTGCTGTCTGGAGGACTGGGTCAGAACATCTCCAGAACTATATGTCCTGTTGGATGCTCTCTGTCAGTAGTGGATAGAACCTCCTTCCAAGGAAGGACCTGCAGTGTCATGGGGGCCCGTGTTGTCTGATTCCACAGACGATCTACTGAAGCACAAGTTGCTGAAAAAGTTCATGCTGGTTCTGGTAGAAAGGAGTCAGAACTCACAGAGACACCACAGAACTGTTTTATGCAGACCTACAGAATATTTGATGAGTGGTTTTAATGATCTGGCTGATTGCTGTATGGAAGGTAAATGTGGTCTCAGAACAGCTTCTGGTGGAACACAATCCTGACCGGGTCAGGAACTCTCCCTTCTTCCTTCAACTACACGTTTTATCCACTACTGCAGAGAGAGAGAGAGAGAGGGGCAGAGAGAGAGAGAGGGACAGAGAGAGAGAGAGAGAGGGACAGAGAGAGAGGGGGACAGAGAGAGAGAGGGACAGAGAGAGAGAGAGGGACAGAGAGAGAGAGGGAGGGGGACAGAGAGAGAGAGAGAGGGACAGAGAGAGAGAGAGAGGGACAGAGAGAGAGAGAGGGACAGAGAGAGGGACAGAGAGAGAGATAGAGAGGGACAGAGAGAGAGGGGGACAGAGAGAGAGATAGAGAGGGACAGAGAGAGAGGGGGACAGAGAGAGAGAGAGAGGGACAGAGAGAGAGGGGGACAGAGAGAGAGAGAGGGACAGAGAGAGAGAGAGGGACAGAGAGAGAGAGAGAGAGAGGGACAGAGAGAGAGAGAGAGACGCTGAGAAGCACACACACACATTTACGCTCACACACATACACTCACCAGACACACACACACACACACATATACACACACACACACAGTGTGGTGTTGGTCTTCAGGGAAGGATAAAGGAGAGAACAGGAGGAATGGATGAGGATGAAGAAGAGGATGAGGAAGAAGAGGAAGAGAAAGAAGAGGAGGAGGAAGAGACTACAGCCACAGGAAGGTAGTTATCAAACTAAAAAGGAGGTCATACTCTGTAAAAGTCCAAAGGTGAAGATGACGTTTAAAAACCACCAGAAGATCCACTTTGACCCGGTTCCTTCATGAACCCGTCAGACAGAACAGACGGCCTCCTGCTCCTCAGACCTCCATCACTCCTTCATTCAGCCGCCGCGGTTCAGACCGCCACATTACAGAGAACCCGCCAGAACAGAGTCTCCGGGCCGAGACACATCGGCATCATAACTGCGTTTCTGTGTTGACTCCGCCCACTGATGACTAATGTCAGAACCTGGATCAGCTTCTGCCTCTGAGATGTTCCTCACATGCATTTCTCCGTGCATCTGTGTGTAGTGTGTATTTGCACAGTTGTGTGTTTGTGTGTAACAGTGGCATCAGGAAACAAGACACACTCCCACAACAACAACAAACAAACAAACAAACAAACAAACAGACAAACAAACAAACAGACAAACAAACAAACAGACAAACAAACAGACAAACAAACAAACAAACAGACAAACAAACAGACAAACAAACAGACAAACAGACAAACAAACAGACAAACAGACAAACAAACAGACAAACAGACAAACAGACAAACAAACAGACAAACAAACAGACAAACAGACAAACAGACAAACAGACAAACAAACAGACAAACAGACAAACAGACAAACAGAAGGCTCCATAACAGCGTGGAGACATCTGTGGCGTCCTTCCTACCTGTCGTGGTCTCGGCCGACGCCCCAGACCCGGATGCTGCTGATTGGCTGTGAGTGGAACGGGCTGAAGTCATCTGGGTCCATCAGGGTCAGCATACGATCCCGAAGCACCAGGAGCATCCCCCTACCCTGGAAGACCCCCAACCCCCCGGGTAGACTGTAAACATCATACGATCATATATATTCATATATATACATACAACAGCAGAATCATCTGATCTGGACAAACTTCCTGACCTCTCCCCAGACGCCGGCGGAGTCCCTGATGTCCCTCCTGCAGTAGGACAGCTGTCTGATGCAGTGATGGACGGCCAGGCTGCTCCTCCCCTCACACAGGTCCTGTTCTGACATCTCCATCCAGCCCAGGGACCGGACCGGAAACGACTGGGGAAACAGAACACTCACATTTATTCTGATTAAACACATTTAGATTCCTGAGCGGCGCTCAGATTCTCAAGTCATGAATTGATTTTAGGGGGTTAAGACCCTGAACATTAATTAATAATTTATAGATGTGATGAGGATTTGTATTAGTTAGATCTGTAGAAGTGTAAAATGAAGTGAATATAAAGTATTTTATGGTAGTTTCGGCTACAGCGTGAACCAACATGGCCGGATTTTAAAGTCCGATCCCTCCCAGACGTCAGATGCTGCGGGCGGTTCTTCTGATCTCACCATGGCCTCTGGATCAGAGAAGGTGCCGTCGAGGTCCACCGTCTCCAGCTGGGCCGGAGGGCTGCAGAGAAACATCAGAAACAAACTGGTTCCTGAAACCACCCTGGAGAATATATATCTACGAATATATATCTATGAATATATACTTATAATATACATCTATGAATATATTTCTATAATATACATCTATAATATATATCTATAATATATATCTATGAATATATATCTATAAATATATCTATAATATAAACATATGAATATAAATCTATGAGTATAAATCTATGAATATACATCTATGAATATATTTCTATAATATATATCTATGAATATATACTTATAATATACATCTATGAATATATTTCTATAATATACATCTATAATATATATCTATGAATATAAATCTATTAATATATATCTATAAATATATCTATAATATAAACATATGAATATAAATCTATGAGTATAAATCTATGAATATATATCTATAATATATATCTATGAATATATATCTATAAATATATCTATAATATAAGCATATGAATATAAATCTATGAGTATAAATCTATGAGTATAAATCTATGAATATATATCTATGATATACATGTATAGTATTTAGAGTATGTGTGTGAATCACTTGAGTTTCAGTGAGGCGTAGCGGAGGGTCGCCCCCTCAAACGCCTTCAGGCTGGGGTCCGGATAGACGGGATAGTCCTTCAGCTCCTGGACCAAAAAACACAGATAGAGGTTGTGCTGCTGCAACTCAGACCTCTCTCTCTTTGGCCTCTAGGGGGCAGCAGTGAGTCTGTGAACAATTCTGTCTTTGGCCTCTAGGGGGCAGCAGTGAGAGTATAGTTAATTGTCTCTTTGGCCTCTAGGGGGCAGCAGTGAGAGTATAGTTAATTGTCTCCTTGGCCTCTAGGGGGCAGCAAGAGAAGACAGATAACATTTCTATAGCAGAGGTGAGGGCAGGACGTCTGGTGGCCTTAAGGACCTACATCCTACATGTTTCTCTTCATTAAAGGCCTTTAGTTCTGTCTCCTCCCCTGGTATCAGAATAAAACGTGAAAAGGAAACTTTCATCTCAGCGTTTATAAATACATGCTTTGTAATCTGTTAATCAAAAATAAAAAAATCAATCATGAGGATCGATATCGGGGGATTGACAGGAAGTACCTTAAAGGTCAACATGTTTTATATCGTTTGGTGAACGACCCAAATAAAGGTGACTCACGTTGGCTGTGCAGGCGGCGATGCTTGGTCCAGAGGTGGTGACATCATTGGAGGGGGTGGAGGCGGAGGAGGAGGGAGAGGAGGAGGAGTGGAGGGAGCCACAGGGTGAAGGGAGCGGCTCAACAGAACTGTCAGATATCAGACTGCTGGGCCGCTGAGAGAGAGAGAGAGAGCAAGAGAGCAAGAGAGCAAGAGAGAAAGAGAACAAGAGAGAGAGAGCAAGAGAGAGAGAAAGAGAGAGAGAGAGAGAGCGAGAGAGAGAGAGCGAGAGCAAGAGCGAGAGAGAGAGAGAGCGAGAGAGAGAGAATCGTTACATTCTGATAGAAAAATAGAATCTGGACTTTAAACGACCTTCATCTCAACCTTCAGGTTTGACTCTGAATGATCTGAAGACCAACAGCATGAGGAGCGTTTGGGTCGTCAGTCCTCTCACCTCCTTGGGAGGCTCCAGGGAGTCCTGTGTCTCCTGGCGCGGGTCATGCTCGAGTTCTGGCTCGGTGCTGGGAGAGGTGTGCCGGTTGCCTGTGGCAACGGGTCGGTGGTACTGGGTGGTTCCGGTGGGAACGTGCCAGAAATAAACCTCCGATGAGTCTGAGATCTCCCGCCAGCCGGGAGGAAGGTCCCCGTCGGCCCATACGTCACCTGCTCCGACACAAACCAGACAAACACACATTATGGGATGGATGGAGGAGATGTCAGAGGAGGTGTGAGCAGAAACAGGAGAACCACCGGGGTAACAATGTGTTCCTGCTCCACCTCCCTGCTGCCGCCTTCACGCTCTCAGAACTTTTCTTCCATTTGTTATGATGTTCATCAAAGTTCTCTACACAGCTCCCTCTCTCTCTCTCTCTCTCCCTCTATCCCTCTCTCTCTATGTCCCTCTCTTTTCCTTCTTCCTCTATGTCTCTAACTCCATCCCTCCCTCCCTCTCCCTCCCTCCCTCTATCTCTCTCCCTCTCCCCCTCTCCCTCTATCTCTCTCCCTCTCCCTGCCTCTATCCCTCTCTCTCTCTCTCCCTCTCTATCCCTCTCTCTCTATGTCCCTCCCTTTTCCTTCTTCCTCTATGTCTCTAACTCCATCCCTCTCCCCCTCTCCCCCTCTATCTCTCTCCCTCTCCCTGCCTCTATCCCTCTCTCTCTCTCTCCCTCTCTCCCTCCCTCTCTCCACCTCTATCTCTCCCTCTCTCTCAGAGCGATCAGAACCGACTCATGGCGGACCTGTTTCCCACGGCGTCTGAGGAGTAGGCGTCTCCTGGGACAGGGTGGTCCAGCTGGAGTCTTCGTCCTCCGACTGAGGAGTTTCAGGAGTCAGATCCATTCTTAAGGCTACTTTGTGGAGCCCCGTCTCTGGTTCAGGCTCTGGTACGGCTGGCTGGGCCGTGTTCCTGGCGGGTGGGTTCCTCTCTGCAGCCTGGTTCTGTTTAGGAGAAGAGGGCGGGTACTGCTGCAGGAACTGGTTCTCGTTGTTGGGGTGCAGCTCCACCTTGATGACCCGGGGCTGGGCGCTCCTGGGGGGCTTTCCAGGACTGCGTAGACTAGCCTGAACCTGGGCACAGAGCTTCTCTCGGATCGGGTTCTGGTTGTCTGGGATCCATTCTGGACTGTTGGTAGAAGAGGAGGAGGTGGAGGAGAGAGGAGCTTCCACCACCACTGGAAGCAGGGGCTGTCTTGGTGTGGGCTCCTCCTCCTCCTCCTCCTCTACCACCGGCTGCACCTCCTCCTCCTTCTCCTCCTTCTGACTCTCCGTCTCCTTGGAGGGGCTGGCCTGCTCCTTCTCTGGAGATAACTGCTGCTTGTTCTCCTTCCGGTCCTCCTTGTTGGCCCAGCAGGGGTCCACCTCCCACTCCTTCTCTTGGTACCCAAAGAAGCTCTTGGTTCTCCTGCGGAACGGAACCACCTGGGAGTTCTCCTTCCCAAACTCCAGCCAGTCGCTCCTGGGGTTGTTGATGAGCTCGTTGTGGATCTTGCCCTCGGTGCTGGCCCGGCTCAGCTCCAGCTGCTGGTTCTCGGCGCGTCTTTGGATGTTGGCTCCATTCTTGGCTAGTTTGGGGTTGGTGGTGTTAAAGAGGACGGAGGAGGAAGAGGAGGAGTAGAGGGCAGAGCTGGACGAAGACTTGGTGGGGAGACCCCTCCCCCTAGTCCCGGGTAGGTTTTTGGAGTTGTCGCCGATGCCCATCGCGCTCCGGACGCTCGTCATGGCGTTCCTCTGGCGGCTCTTTGGCAAGGTGGCTGAACTTCCCGTTTCCACGGCGCCCTTGATGGCGTCCCGCCCCAGCAGCTGGTTGTACGAGGAGCGAAGGCTGAGGGAGCTGGGAGGGGTGGCGGAGGCGCCGCTGCGATTGGACAGACCCACGTTGGAGGGGGAGGAGCCGGAGCGGGAGAGGGGAGGAGTCTGTACTGACATCATGGCTGACTGGGTGTCTGCTGGCGTGATGAAGCTGATGAAAGAAGAAGAGTCGGCGGTCAGGAAGCAGTTTATAAGATATACAGTTGTAAAAATATATATATATATATATTCTTTTAACTAGAATCAGAACGTTTTAATTCAAGTTGTAAATACTTGAATTAATACATTTAATCAAACGCAATTTTTTGAGTTCATCCAACTATTCTCTTTTTACAGTGTTCATCAAACACCAACAGATTCAGGGAACGCTGCTGTAAAAAACAACAATGTAATTATTAAACACATTATTTCCCAACCTTTTGTACACTGTACAAAAAAAAACTGTTTAATTTACGGTAAAATACCGGCAGCTGTGGGCAGAATTTTACCATGAAAAAGAAAAACGCTGACCATGTACAAGAGATTACTGTAAATTTAGGAAAATACGATATGTCAACATGTTTACAGTATACAAGGACTATACATAGAATTACAGTAAATTCATTATGTTACTGTGAAAATGTTTGGATGAAGACCCTGATCAACACTTCCACGGTAAACAAAGATAAACACAGACGATGATCGCTAGGACTCGTATCACTCAGTGTAAACGGGTGACATACTGTATATTTGTGTTTTTTTTTACAGTAGGACAGGGTTATACTTTTGCTAAATGAATAGATGTTTCTTTTTTTACTGCAAATGTAAATATACACATCACGACGGATTAATACCTTTACGGAAAAGACTTGTTTGTGACATTATGCTATCTTGTATTTTTTTTACAGTAACATTCTGTGTTTTCTCACTTTTTTGTAAAACTCAGTCATTTACTGTGTATGATTTGAATTAATTTAACGTCACATTTATTCATATACGGTAATGAGATTAAACTTCTTTGCAGTTATAACAAACAATTGCATTTATTCTTTTCTACTACTGTTTATTCTATTATTATTATATTATATATATATATAATATATATGTTATATTTACTGTGTGAATCTGTATTGATGCGATGGAAAACTTCTGGGTGAATAAAGTATCTATCTATCTCTTTTTTACTTTTTAAAGTCCGGCTTAGGCCGCAGAACCTCGAGTGAACCTGAGTTTAGATCGGCCAATCAAATGCTAGTGCTTAGCATGGAATGTTCCGGTTTAAATTTAGCTTAAATAAAATAATAATTATGATTAATAGAGTCCAAGATGACCTCAGATTTAGTGTTTGAAGTTCTAGAGTCAGGGTTTCCTGCAGTGAAGTCTGGTTCCTAACCCTCTGGTCTCGCATCAGCAGTGATGGATCAATATGGGGAAGGTTCTGGTGGTTTTGGAGCGTCTATAACGTCGGGTTGATAGTCGGTCTGTGAGACCGCCAGAAGGAGGATTTCCTGTCTTTGAGTTTCTTCTAGTGTTTGTGGGTTTTTCTTCCATAATCAAAACAAGCGATACTTAACTTAACAAAAACTTCTACTAATACTACTACTACTTCTACTAATACTACTACTACTTCTACTAATACTACTACTACTACTACTTCTACTACTACTACTAATACTACTACTACTTCTACTACTACTACTACTACTTCTACTAATACTACTACTACTTCTACTAATACTACTACTAATACTACTACTACTTCTACTAATACTACTACTACTACTTCTACTAATACTACTACTACTTCTACTAATACTACTACTACTTCTACTAATACTACTACTTCTACTAATACTACTACTACTTCTACTAATACTACTACTTCTACTAATACTACTACTTCTACTTCTACTACTGGAGTAAATGGAGTTTATCCGGCTCTATTAAATGATGTTGGCCCAACAAACTTGTTTCATGCTGAGAAAAGTTCCACTTAATTCATTGAATCTAAAGAAAGCCTGTGGAGTGAAAACAGTAACGGACGTTGGAGCGCCGGAGGTCGACACAGAACCCGACACACGTGGAAACTCGATGGTATCAGTTCTTTAAACAGCTGACGTGTCGTTTTCTTGCCGGTCCCACATGATGGAATCGTGTTGATGTCAAAGATTAAATGATTGAGCAGCCGCGGCGACAGGATGAAGCCTCTGCATGTGCGGCGCGTCTGTCGTCTGTCTGAGCGCTGATCCACTCAGAGATAAACCAGACCTGTGAGGAGGACCCGGACCCCCGCAGGCGGCCTCAGCGCTCTGAAAGGCAGTCCTGGATGAAACCCGCCGAGGTTCTGACTCGTCGCCATTATCATTAAAATGCCCTCCAGCTTAGAGCTTTGATGCAGCGGCTTTTGTTAACTTCTACAGAACGCCTCATCGCGTAAAAGTCCGAGGGATCCGCAGCGCAGAACAGAACATGAATAAAAGCCTCCGACAGCGGCGGAAACGACGGGCAGAGACGAGTTTCATCTTCAAGACCCGTTTTAAAATCAGAGAAATGCAAATGTGAAGGAGGCAAGAGGTGGAGATGTCATTGCTCTGTGGTGATGACGTCATCACTCTGTGGTGATGACGTCATCGCTCTTAGGTGATGACGTCATCGCTCCGTGGTGATGACGTCATCGCTCTGTGGTGATGACGTCATCACTCTGTGGTGCCATAAACGACACCAAACTATTTTTGCTCTCACTCTAAATGAGCTTAAGATGAATCATTGCTAATAAATTATACTGACTTAAACTTATTAAGTTAGACCAACATCATTTCTTAATACTGGAAGAAGTTTGGGAGAATATAGTCAAACAAAATTTGATAAGTAAGAAGGGTCGGCATAATAAATAATCAGCCGACACATCTTGGTAAAAAAAACAAAACTATATGACTTTGTGTTTCTATGTATATAATTATACACACACACACGCGCACACGCACACGCACACACACACAGCGGCCCTCAGCATCTTTTGTCTAGACAATGGAAACACAAACACAGCAGATCTCGGAGCAGGATAAGATCTTGGGAAAAGACGGAGGCAGGACTTTAAAGGGAGCAGAATCTCCGGGCGGTGCACTTTGGTCATGCGGGGCCCCCATTGGCCCCCATCGACCCCCACCTCCCCGGATCTGTTGTGCTGAATCTTCTCCGAGTCAACAGGTACGACACACCTGGACCGAACCGCCTGCCCTCCAGAGGTGGAAAGTAACTAAGTACTTTTACTCTAGTACAGTTTACACACTTCCATTAAATATTGGCCAAGTGTTAGTAAAGTATTAGTGCTTTTACTCGAGTGAAGTATCCGAGTACTTCATCCATCACTGAGTTTCAACAGATCAACATCCAGGCTTTAATTAGTATCATATAAATACTTTCAATGTTTGACCGAATACGTTGCAATGATAAGAAGCTAAATGCTAACAGACACAAACTGGAGGTAAAGGTGTCGGTAAGCCGACGCTCGACTCGCAGGATGGATCCGAAACGCTGAGCAACGAACAAACAACAGATCGCAGACTTCACTTTCATTTCCTCCTCCACCCCCTCCTCCACACAGAGCAAACCTCCATTAGTCGAATTAAGAGAGGTGAGGACAGGAAGGAGGAGGGAGGAGGATGACACAGCAGTTTGCAGGACATTAGGCCAAGGTCAGCCCCGAAGCAGTTCAAGCATAAATCTGTGGTCGTGTCCATCAGCAGAGGTCCTTCAGATGATTCTAGAAGCTCCACCTGGTCACCAGCAGGATTTACCTGTTCCACCCACTGGTTAGTTTAAGTTTAAGTGAAGCTTAGCCTGAATGTCATCAGCAAAATAAATTTAAAATATCAGTAACGTTGTACCTTTTACTATGTGTGAGTAATATGTTACTATGTGTGAGTAATATTTCTCTCCTCTGATGTTTTTAGATCAAAGGTTCTGACATCATTATATTACAGAAACATGAAAGTAAACAATCAGTGAATTTGTTCAGAAACTCTTTCATAACTTTTGCATCACATTTGATAGAAATACCACAAAGTTCTTGTTCTTCTACACAGTTTCTGCGGGTCAGAACCAGGAGGACCCTCCAATTGGACCAGCTGGACAGACAATGGACCCAAAATGAGACAGAAATGGGATTCTGTCTGTAAAATATGACACACACACACACAACAACCTTAGACTGGGCCATAGATCAATGTTTGTATTAGAATTTAAGTTTTGCACAGTAAAGAAGAGCCAACAATAGTAAGCTGGTTCTGGTTCTGTCCAGGGAGCAGAACTGGATAATCGCAGTCACACCAGAGGACCTCCAGTGGTAGACAGACCCCCACAGGAGGTCTTCACCACCAACAACAACTCTACTTAACCCCTAAGTTACCATGGTGACCCCAGCGTCATCATTTACATGCCAATAACAGTTCCTTATACGTCTTCATCCTTGATTTCTAACCCGCTTTACTTTCGTGTCTCATTTCACATTAAAACATTTATTACAACATTTTTTTAATATAGTCACACAATAAATATAAAACAGCTTGATTTGAAGACATTTGACTTATTTGTCGTATCTTTCGTAAAACCCGATCAGCACCGTTTCAAATGTGTTAAGGGAAATCTGTGTTCCTAATATAAAAAGAAATATCTCTATACTTCTAATATTTGTGTTATTAAATAGTTTAGCTTCTTTAATTTTTTAAGAACCTCCTTCGAAATGGATAAAATTATATAATTATATTAATACATTCATTCAACAGTTATAAGACGCACACATATTTATTAAAATAATTAATAATTACAGTAAAATTATTACTTGATTAGTAGACACATATACTAAATACATATACTTATTTATAACAGATAATGTAAGATTACTACATTATAATTATTACATATATAACTAGACATAAATACATAGATATAATTATTTCTAACAAATAGTGTAAGATTATTACATTATAGTTATTACTTATATAACTAGACATAAATACATAGATATAATTATTTATAACAGAGTGTAAGATTACTACATTATAATTATTACATATATTACTAGACAAATACATAGATATAATTATTTATAACAGATAATGTAAGATTACTACATTATAATTATTACATATATAACTAGACATAAATACATAGATATAATTATTTACAACAGAGTGTAAGATTATGACATTACGTTACTAAGATCATATTATTCATGTTTACTTCCGTATACGAGTTATGAATAATAATAAACTCTTCTTCTTCTCTGCCATCTAAGGTTTTATTTTGAATCCCTTTCAACTATTATTGTTTTTTTAGAGTGGGCCTCTCGGAGGAAACGTCACCCTCACGTTGGGCCTCTCCCCCTTCGAGCTGCACCCAATGGTGCAACAGATGGAGCGCGAGCTCGAGCTCGAGCTCGAGGAGAAGGGAACTTGTAAAAGTGGATGATGTCATGGGTGGAGGATTCCAGCCCGTCGGTTCTCGCCGCCCCTCACTGAACTCTCCCTCCCCGAGATCACACCAACACTCACCGTCTCTACGTGACGGGTGAAGCCGGAGAGCCGCTGAGCAAAGCGGTCATGTGAAAGGCAGTAAAACACCAGCATCCACCCCTCAACCTCCACCACCACCACCTCATCCTCCACCGCAGCACTGGGAGGGGAGCGCATCCCGGCCACAGCATCTATTTACATCACTCACCGCTCCACGCGCAGCCTCCGGTCTCACGCGCTTCCCGCGAAGACGCACCGGCAGAGATGAGGGCCCGGAGGAGGACCGAAGCCTTTAAGAGCCCGTCCGCCGCCCGCATGGATCACATCACATCATCCGCCCTCCCAGCCCGGATCGGTGCTCGTTGGAGGACGGGCTGCGTTTTCTTTCTGCGCCAGAAGATCCGCGAGCGCAGCGGTGCTGTGGCGGTTCGAGCGAGAGCGAGGCAGCCAATCAGAGGCGAGGACGCAGGACGAGGAGCGCGCGGTCGGGCGGGACGCACGCGCCATCAGTCTGACGGGGTTATTTTGCAACTCAAGAATAACATAAAGTAATAAAATAATTCATCATAAAAATGAAATAAATAAAGAGTAAATTATTCAAAATATTTAGAAAATATACAAAATACCAAAAATAAAAAGAATAAAAAAAAAATTAAATAACTAAAATTGACAAGAAAAACAAAAAAAACATAAAAAGGTCAAGCTCATAAATGAATAATAAATGAATTAACACAGAAAAACAGCCAGGGATGAGAACATAGCAAAGGTAGGAATATAAATAAAAAAATTAAGTGCATTTGCAATTTAAAATATTTTATAAAAAAAGTTAATATTAGCTGACGATAAAGACATAATACCTTAATGTTAGTTTGTAAAAAGCTCTACGTTGTACAACTTGTATGAGACGGGGGCGTAGCCTCTTCCTTAGAAGCTGCCATGTTTGTACAGGAACCTAAAGGACAAACTAAGACTTAATCAGAAACATTACTCTAGATTATAATTAAGCACTAATCAATAAGAAATGTTTAGGAACACAAATTAAAAGATCTCTGCTCTTTCTGAATATTAATTAAAAAAGTGCACAAGCAGATTTTCATACTGTATTTATTAAATAATATTACATTAATACATTGTCTTCTTCACAGAGAACTATAGAGAATAGATGGGTTCGGTTCTGTTTACATGTGATATTGTTCTTTCTGCAAATGATGCACAGCAATGACCCAACCGAACATTCAGAACTTAAGGTTCTTGGAAATAGGCCCTGTTTCTTCTCCTTTAATCCACAGCAGCAGGGGGAGAGTCACACCGACATCATCATCATCTAAGGCACCTTCATCACATCCTCCTCCCACAGGAGGAAACATTTGACATTACAGGAACAAATAAAAGGAAAGCTTCCATCTCATTCAGCACAGGTCACATGACCTCACATAAAAAAAACACGCCCACACTGTGGATAAAAGCAGACTCCGCCCTTAATCACTCTTTGACCTATTAGTGAAACATTTTTTCTAGATTGTCTCTTGAAATAAACAAAAGATAGTTTGTAACAAGTCTTTTTATATGAGGCTAATTCTGACTGAGGACGGCTATCCGACCCCGACGGTCCACTGGCAGGCTCCGCCCTCGCTGCTGGGGGGAAGGAGATGAAGAGGCGAGGGGGACGGGGTCAGAGGGAGGCTCAGGCTCCCGGTGCTCCACGAGTGAGGCAGGAGGGGAAAGGTCTCGGAGGGGCAGACACGAGGGGCCAGAGAGGAGGGGGGCGGGCGGAGACAACAGTCAGCAACGGGGAAACATGGCGCTGAACGGGTGGAGCGTAACGCGGCTACTCCTGCCGAGGAGACAACATCGTTTATTCCACAGAAGCCATCCGTGCGGGTCGTCAGAAACATCGGACCTGATACCTACCTTTACGGTCTGCACCTTTAGCAGGCGTCAGGGAGATACTGACCCGCTTCTCGCCCGCTCCAGCCGCTCGCTTGTAATAATCAGCCGCCGTCCTCAGATTCTGCTCCACCCCGAAGCCACTCTCAAAACACTGACCCAGGAACAGCAGCGCCGAGGAGTCCTTTAAATGGGAACAAATTAATCTTCCAGAACAGAACTTTGCATTAAGAACGGACTTTAGAATCTTCCGTAGAGCTAGCAGGAACAGATCCACTCGCTCAGAACCACTAGAAATGGACCGACATATTTCTAAATCACTAGACTTGCGGTGACATTTCTAAATCATTTGAATGTTTATCCATTCTCTTTCATCTTTATTGATTTGAACTGATTTGTTTTATTTTCTTGTAAATTAAACTTTTTATTTCGACATCCAGCACCTAAACCCGCTTTTATAAATAAAGTCTGACTCGACTGATCAATAAACTGTATGGTTTCATCTCTAACTTGATTTGACGAGCTTTTATTCTTCATCATGTCTACGTCAAAAAGACGAGTTCACATGGGAGTTCTGCGATCCAATTAAGAAACTCCTGAAGACGTCCTGATTTCTTACGTTTGTCCAGACTCGGTTTATTCTGACCCATGTTAGAAACATCAAGGAGACTCACTCCGCTCTCCGCCGCCATCTTCAGGTACTGAACGGACCTCCTCCCGTCTCTCCGGGACCCCTGGGAGAAGACCGAGGCCAGGCAGACCTGAGCCTGAGGAGGGAGAGGATCAGAACTGTTGAGCACCCGCAGGAACCCAGGATGGTAAAAACCCAACAACCCATAAGCTCTAGTCACAGGAGGGAGCGGAGCCCCTCCCCTCGTCAGCTGGGACGGATGACATCATCACAGAGGTAAAAATCACAAAGCCACCTTCAGACCTGCAGACAACTTAAGAGTCCTCAGTCCACCTGTAGAACGGTTCTGGACTGGGGCAAGAAGCCAGAGCAGCTATAGAACCACACACACACACACACACACACTGGTGTGTAGCTAACACACACACACTGGTGTGTAGCTAACACACACTGGTTGGTGTGTGGGAGACACTACTCGTCTACCTCGGTGAGTCCCGCTGCAGAAGCCTCCTCCAGGAAGCCGATGGCCGTGTTTAGCTCCTCGGGGCTCTGCTGCCCTCTGGTGGTCAGGAGCAGCTTAGCGTAGCGGTACTGGGCCAGTCTGTGGCCCCCGGCTGCTGCCTGCCAGTAGTGATGCTGAGCCTGGACAGGAAACCAGGGGAACCTATGACATCACTGATATGGATGCTGGAGGGTGGCGAGAGTAAACACGACGGGTTCTCACCTTCTCTCTGTCCGCGCCGACTCCTCTTCCTCGCTCGTAGCACACGCCGACGTTGAAGTGGGCCTTGCTGTAGCCTCGCCGAGCCGCAGCTGCAAAATACCTGAAAGCCTCCTGGTAGTTTCCCCTCCTGGCGTTCTCCAGACCTGTCAGGCAACAAACAAACAAACAAACAGCTTATTCACGGGAGTGAAGAAGGACAGTATTGTTCAGTGGAGGAAGATGTTTCCTCTGTGACTGATGAGCGTTGATGAATCCGTACCGATGATGTTGAGGATAACGGGGACGCTGGAGTCTCCAGCATGTTGGAGGTTCTGTATCGCTCCCACCAGCCTCTCCTCATCAGGTGGTTCCTGCAAACAGGAGCAAAACGATCAGGTTCTGATGGCGGGTCAATGGGTCACGGAAAAGATGGAGTAGGAGCTAAACTCTCACCTGGTCGTTGGACTTTTTCCCCTCCGTGTCGTGCTGGCGGCCATCGTTCTGCAGAGGACAGGAAGCTGACAGGGGAGAGAAAACCGTCACGTTTCTGCTCTCACTCACGCTGAGGAGAGAAAAGGAAAACCAAACAGTACAGGACAAAGAACCAACCCGGTATCGGATCATCCTGAGGTGGGCGTGGCCTCTGCTGGTCACAGGTGGAGCAGTCTGGCGTCTGATGGGCCTGACGGTGTTGACTGGTGGTGGTACTTCCTGTGCCGCTGCTGCTCTGAGCAGAGGTCTGTTCCTGGTTCTGACTCTCTGCTGCCCCCTGCAGGCTCAGCACGCTCCTTCCTCTGGGCAGGATGTCCCGCTGAGACACTGGAGAAGAGACGCCATCACACAGTCAGCACTAAACTAAAAGGATCAAAAGGTCAGGTCGCCCCTCAGGGACGGGTCACATCAGAGATGATGAAGAGTTAACATCGTCTCAGAACTGCATCAGTGGACAGAACTAAAGCTGGAGCACCAGCGCTCCTGCTGCCGGTTTAGAACGAGGCGAGAAGAACTCACAGATCTCCAGCAGGATGCGACACCTGTGGAGGGTCCAGGGGGGCGTCAGGACTCCGGGAATCGGATTGGCCTCGGACCCCGGCGAGAGCTGGGAGTGGATCCTCCTGCAGATCTGCACAAACAGAGCCGCCGCGGCGCCCTGTGGAGAAACATCATCTTTACCGTTAGCAGAACTTCTGATGCCGCTGCTACACGTGGATCAGATCTCAGGGGTCAGAAGGCTGGTTCTGGTTCCGCAGCAGGACGGACTGATGAATAAAAGAGTTCTTCAGCCTGATGCCGTTTACATTGAGGGAGTCGCCTTCTGGAGGGCAGAACTGATTCTCCATACTTTTACTACGAGCGTCATGAAGCTCAGACGGAGGACGGGTCCCTCGCCAGAGGAGAACCGGTGCTAAGTCAGACTCTGGCTCTGAACCAGCCCTGGAACCAGCTCGGTGGGAAAAGGGTAAATCCAACCAATGATTGAGAAAAAGGGGCCTGAAAACTTTTGGAGACAAAGCTCCCCCTAGTGTCAGAAATAAAAATCCACACTTTCCCAAAATCACTCCAGTTCTTCCTCACTCTGAAGTCTGTGCAAGTGTTAAACTAGAAAAGGATCCATGAAACTGTTTTTGAGTTATCGCGTTAACAAAAAGGTCGTGACCATTTCATGATATCCACAACTTTTTGGGCGGAGTCTAATTAAGACGGCAGACGAAGTTAAAATACTTCATGAAAGATTTTGGTAAAAGTTCCCTAAAGACGGAGCGGGTGATGAAAACAGCTGAGAGTAAAAACACAGGAAGGAGGTGATAAAAGGAGGTGATAAAAGGAGGATCCTTCATCATAAAGATAAAAGATTACAGATGGTCTGACTTTATATTGACTGTCACATTCTGGGATCTGATCCCACGACCGGACCATAAATGTGAAACAGCAGACAGGAAGTGATGTAATAGTAACAGGTTTGAACAATGAGAGCGAGAGATCAAAGTTATGACTCCAAACTCTTCAGATGGATTCAAGTAAACAAACATCAGACTCTAAAAACACGTTCAATAAACATCTACTCCGACACTGTTGAATAGATTCACAACCTTTAACTCGTTAACTTATAATCTAAATAAACAGTTAAAGCATTTTTTTCTTTCTTTAGTAGAATCTGAAGACGAGATCAGAAACAGCATTTTTGCTGAGGTCAAAGGTCAGACACTACTACGATGGTTTGAGACGGAGATTTTAAATGTTTATTTTAGTATTTATAATTAAAATAAAACCACAACTATCGTAGTTTTTTTTTTGAGAAGTTAGTCCTTAAACATGATAAAATATTTATAAATAGTAAATACGAGAAGTTTTTCTGTTCCTTTAACGCCAAAATAAGACATTTAAAATATACAGTTTATGTGTCCAGAGTAAACGGAGATGTTTGAGATGTTTGGGTCGGTACTGGAGGACGTACCCATCCTACGGCGTCCAGAGCCGTGTACCGAGGAAGATCAGCAAATTCAAACTGGAAGCTCCTCTGCCTCCTCCTCTGCTCCTCGTCACCCTCCCTCTGAGCGCTGACAGAATAACTGCAAACACAAAACACAACCTTGTATTAGTACTGACAAGAACTTCCAGTCCGGTGTATTATGGAGTATTAAGGCCCGGGCCGGATCCTCCAGGAGAACCTTCAGGATGATATAACCCGCTGAAAGTCAGGCAGGCAGAACGTCTTCAAAGAACAGGAAAAACCTTAACGTTTTATTTTCTATCTCTTCTACTTCTATGCTTCGGCCATCAGACGGGGCCTGATGGTGGACAGCGATGAAGACGGGAGGTGGAGGTGTGGAGTACCTGCTGTCGGAGGTGTGGCGGGAGGTGGAGAGGACGGCGGAGCTGTTGATGACCTCATCCTCCACATGGTGGCTCTGCGGCAGACGCAGAGGGTTGTTGCCGTAGTACCGATGGAGAACTGAGAAGAAAGCAGACTTTAATGTTCAGCAGGACGTTGGAGGTCTTCATGAACTACTAGAAGGATGATTCACCTAAAACGGATCAAACGAGTTCATATAAATCATAACAATAAAACAAGAAATTCTTTCTGCATCCAGAATCATATCCTGACCTCAACGTTCAGATATTTACAGATGGATTTCCAGATCCATCGCTCACACCACCCTCTGTTCTGTTCCCTTCACTCCTGCTGCTCCTCTTCTGTCACAGATAACTCTTCACACTCTTCTCCACCCACTCCACCCTTCCTGCACTGAACAGATGAGCTCCTCACCTCCTCCCTTTCATTCACACACATGTATTCTGTCTTACATTCCCCTTCCCTCAAGCGCAAACCTCCACCTTTCCAGGTTGTCCTCCACCTGCTCCCTGCTCTAACTACAGATCAAAATGTCCTCCACAAACATCAGAGTCCATGAGATTCCTGTCTGTCCTCATCTGTCAGTCTGTCCATCACCACAGCAAACAAGAAGGGGCTCCGAGCCCATCCTTGGTGCAGTCCCACCTCCACCTAAAAATAAGTGATGCCAGTCCAGAACAGACACCGTACCAAACAGGTTTGTAGGACAGTCAAAAAAACAAACAGTTTGTAGATCTGTGATCTTTAGAGCCATCACAACGTGAGTTACGTCACTAAATGTGATAACTGAAGGAGGTTCAAGAGGCTACTTAAAAATAAACACAGACATATTTAGAGGATGTGTCTCAGGTTACTGATACACCTCAATGTTAATCAATAATTAAGGAACAGTTCTGAAATTGAACGCATTGTGAAAAACGTGTTTATCTTTAAGAAGGTATTTTGAGTTATTTCATATGTTAATATGTGTTTTAAATGTTTTTAAAGTCTGAGGCTGATGAAGCAAGAAGAGGAGCTGTAACTCAAAATAAAAGATAAAACCAGGTTTTATTACGAAGTGAGTCGATTAGTGGTGGGAATGACTTTAAATATCACGCATGACGTCATGAAGTCGTGAAACAACAACCTGTTCGTGTTTCTCGGCGTGAGCGTCATTTATTAACTCACCTCTCAGGACGAAACCCTGAACTCTCCACATCGTTGGTCCTTAAAGCAGCTTCAATAAACGAACTCCCGCATTCACATCTTTAAATCATTCTGTTGGCCCGGCAGGCTCCGGTTCCGCCGGTACATTCCCCCCTCGGTCTGACTCCGGGAGGAACCTGAACCTGTCATGTGAAGAGCGGAAATAGCTCCGACCCGGAAGTGTTTCAATTGTGATGCAACTGATTCATTCTGAAAAGGAAGTTAATGACGTCACACTGCCTCCTGCTGGTCGGAAAGAAAACTACAGTCTTCGAAAAAATAATAAAGAAAAAAAGAAAACTGTGTACATAGTATATGTCTACAAAATGAAACTGGTTAAAATAACATTAAAAAAAATGAAACTTCTTAAATAACAATAATGAACTTTATTCATATATCTCTTTCATTTAATCAGATTTTGGAGAGAAAAATATTTTCTTTCTTGGAGAGGTTCTGAATCGTCATGAATGAGACGGACGGACTTCATGGAGAACTCTAATGAAAAAATATGATGATAATGTTTTAGTGTTTATTCCCACACTTCATGCTGAGTTTCTCTGAGGACACATGGATGTTTGTGAGAAGGTGAGCTCACTTCCTGTGTGAATGTCTGTGGGCAGTGAGGTAGAAGGGGAAACGGAGCTTCAACAGGAAGTGTGGTTCTGAGTCATCCGTCCATCTGGATAGATGAAGGATTCACTCCAGGCTGCAGGGATTGATCACAGAGATAATAATTAGTCACTCTGCAGGACGGACTGCCTTTTCTTTCCTCCGCCCAAAGGTCAAAGGTGACCTTTGTCCCTCCTCTTCCTGGAAATACGGATTCTTTCTGTCACACGGGGAGATCTGGAGGTGCGAGGTCGACCGGGTTCACGGTGACAATCCTCCTCAGTACTTTAACTTGGAGAGAACCGCGGACCTCCTCCACCTCTGGGTGGAGGTTTGCGACCCCCCATTCACAAAAACACCACCACTGCTCACTGGTGCGACACCCCGTAACTGTCCTCACCCTCTGGAATCTCACGTCTCCATGTTTATCGTTCAGAGGAGGGGAGGAAGAGGAGGAGGAGGAGGAGGAGGAGGGGGAGTATGAGGTGGAGAGGGTGGGGGCAGACACGGGACACAACTGGGGGACCCGTTTATTTTGATAGCTGTGTCTGCTGCTGTGAGGATCAGGGTTTCCAGGATGTGTCTATGTGCACTGTAAAAATAAATCCTCTGTAAGATTAACGGTAAAACACAGAAAGTCCTGGTTTCCAAAATATGGCATGAAAGAAAAACTCTAAGGACAACATCTTGTTGTTGTTTTTAGCATTTTGTTTTTTTTTAAGCATTGTTTTTATCCCATAATGACTTATTTGAAACTTGATGGTATGTTTTCATTAATTTTCATTAAAACACAGTAAAATTCTGTGTTTTCCAAATATTCTGACGGTCTTTATTTGAGCTAATTCACCAAATCTGTTACAGTAATATACCGTATTCTATCATTTTGAATCTCACTGTCACCATTTTACAGTTTTTTAATCAGACGTTTAGCATTAAAAACATGTTAACAGCCTGTAAAGTATTACGGTAAAATACCATGAAAAAAAACGATCTGTCAACCTGTTTACGGTAACTTAGTTAATTACATAAAAATACAGTAAATTACAATAAATCCTGACGTTTCTGTTTTTTCACAAACATACCAGACTTTTATCGTCTTGTTACTGTAAAAACAACGGTAAGGCTAAAGGGTCAAAGTTGGAGGTTTTTTTATTAGATACCAGGAAAATCTGTAAACTAGTAAGAATAATATATTTACAGTGAAAACTCCCTTCTGACAATGATGGTATTTTAACAGTAATTTTACCACAAGTTCTTTATTTTCACAGTAAAATTCTATGTTTTCCAAATACTATGACTGTAAAAAAAATACCGTTTTGGATTTTAAAGTCTCTTAGTTGACTTTTTTTTTTTTTTAACAGTAATTTCCACGGACAACTTTTACAGTGTTTGTATAGAATGAAAATAAAAGTGTTGAGTTTATTTTCTTGTACATATTATTTTGTGAATATGTGTTGAACAGAATTATTTTGAGACTTTCCACAGGGACAGTTTTTTACAGTGTCGTAGTTCCGGACCTTTAAAAGTCTAAACTCTGCAGAGGCTGACCCGAGGTTTAGAGGATTGGTTCTAGTTGTTGTGGGTTCTGTTTGTTTTCCCGGAGGCCTTCAGGTGGAGACCCTCAGAACCTCGGCCGTGTTTTGGAGAAGAAGTTCTGGTACATCTGTTCAGAGGTCAGAGCTGCAAATCCTTCAGAACTCAAACAGAGAGTTTTGTTCTGGATCAAGAGGAGGGGGCGGGGGATTTAAAGAAAGGCGGGGGGGGGGGGGGGGGGGTCTGGGTGTTACTTGTTGCCCCTCTTCTTTTCTCTCTCCCTCACTGCTCTCCTCGCTCACTCACGCGCACCTCCTCCCTGACGAAGGCTCAGATCTGCTATGGCCACCATCACTGAGGAGAACTCTCCGGTCCTGATGGCCACCATAGCACCCCAGCAGGAGCCTGACCCGGAACATAGACTAGAACCCGACTCAGAGGCCCAACCTGAGCCCAGCAGGACCCAACCAGAACCGGATGATAAAGAGGAGGGGGAGGAGGAGGAGGAGGCGGGTCAGGTGGATCCCGGACGACAGAGTTTGGACCCGGAGTGGACGGAGGAGAGGTTCAGGATCGACAGGAAGAAGCTGGAGAACATGCTGTACGGTGAGGAAGGTTCCTTCACTCTCGGGTTCTTCCCTGCTTTACTTCCTGTCTGCTCTTCCTCTCCGTCTGTCATCGGTCCGGTTCTGTCGGGGCCTCCAGCCGACATCATCTTCCGTTTGGACCCATCCCCGGATCTCCTGCTGCTCCCTCTTCGTCTTCATGACCTTCGGTGGTCCCGGAGACTCGGGAGTGTTTTTCCCGTTACGGTTCTGCTGTGAGGAGACGGGAGATCGGTTCTGGTGCCGCGTGTGAAAAGAAGTCCGGTCCAGAACATCAGTCTGTTTAAATCTAAATGTCTTAAATTCACACTTTCTTCATTTATGAGGAAGAGTTTGTTTGTTTGATCTAAAGATCATTTAAAATCTATTTCATTTCTTAATTCTTTTCCTTTAATATCTTTTCTTACTTTTTACTAAACAGGAATTCTTCTATCATAATTGGAATAAATTGATTAAAAACAGTTGTGGCTGCAACTATTCTGAGACGAAGCTGGATTAAATATATTATATTATTTTATAATAATAATCTAATTAGTTGAAAAACTATTTTTTAAGACTATTTTGTTAAAAGTCATTTATTGAGTTTTAATAAGTCACATGGTTCTGTTTACGCTTAAATACGCCTCTGTGGCTCTGGTGACCCGCGGTGTCCCTCAGGGCTCCGTCCTCGGCCCCTCACTGTTTAGCATAAACATGCTAGCGCCGCGTCGGACCAAGAACAGAATCAAAGAAACGGCTGAGCAGAACATCAAAGGGTTCAAAGGTGGATGTTTACAAACACTTTAGGAAGGAGTTGTTTTATAAGACCTAGTTTTCCGACAGAATAATCGTATTTCAAAGTAAACCTGGAACTTAGACATTATATTTATCCTTCTTCTGGACCTCTAGGTGACGACAGCAGCTGAACAGAACTTCTTCTTTCTGCCCTTGTTGTTGAAAGTTGCCTTCCATGGGGGGGGGGGGGGGGGTCTTTACGTCAGCAAATACCACCGATGTGATTAGCCGTCCAGGATAATTTGTGGTCGCCACCCCCAACCACAACCTCGTCTCCCCAGCCCTCACTGTTCTCGGCCCAATTCCTCGGCTCCGGCCAGCGTATCCCATAGCGATGAGGGGGGGTTGGCTTGGGGGGGCCTTTCGGGGCCCCCTCCCCTGCCTT
>JBBDHG010000118.1:535000-537500 GCA_037951165.1 Lophius americanus
ACGACTGTACCATAGTAGATTCATAACTTTACCATAGTAGATTTACGACTGTACCATAGTAGATTTACGACTGTACCATAGTAAATTTACGACTGTACCATAGTAAATTCATGACTTTACCATAGTAGATTTACGACTGTACCATAGTAGATTTACGACTGTACCATAGTAAATTCATGACTTTACCATAGTAGATTCATAACTTTACCATAGTAGATTTACGACTGTACCATAGTAGATTCATGACTTTACCTTCTTTGGTTTTGATAATAATCGTCTGTCTGTCTTCATGGTTCTTCAGTCGGTGGTGGTTAAAGGTCTGGAACGGAACCTCTCCTGTCTCTATGAGGCCCGCTGTCAGCTCCTGGGGTTGGATTCCTGGGAGACCCCCAAGCCGCCTGAGGTGACCCTTGACCCGCCGGTGACCCCTGACCCACCGGTGACCAACAGCGGGTTGACCCACTACTGGCTCCACATGTTGCTGCAGCAGCTCCGTCTGTCCGATCAGGGTGAGCCAGAACAAAGTAACGGTAATGGTCCAATCACAATCAGCATCATCTGCTGACACATTTCTGTCAGAACCAGAATCTTTTGTAGCAGTTTGTGATGCAGACGCCCCCCAGGAGTCCAGACCTCACAAACGGGCTTCTGTGTAACGCCGCCCGCTTCCTTAAGACCGCTTTGGTAGGTTCTGACTCTGCAGACCCCAAACACCCAACAAGACCTGAAGTTCTGGAGATGTTCACTCTTGTCGGAGTCTCCCAGATCCTTACGCTGGTCCGTTTTTCCAGCGTAAAGAACAGAACGTTGAGTTGAAACCCAAACCCACTGAGGGGGTCACCATGGTAACCAGAGAATCAAGGTTATTCGGACTTCACCTGTCAGTGGTTATAATGTTATGGCTTATAGGAATCGCAGCATTCAGCCGTTCCTCCTGTCGCTTCTCTCTGATCAGGTTCTGTTCATGCTCCGGCGCTGGAGGTTCTGAGTGGTTCTAAGCCCCGCCTATTCCCTCCACCAGGCCTCAACCTTCCGGCGGAGGAGGGGAGGAGCGGACTGAAGGGAGTCGGAGAGAGTCGGCCACTGGAGAAGGTTTATCCCTGTTCATCGTCACACCGCCACCAGTGCTGATCGGACCCTTACCCGGTTCTACTCCCTCCTCCTCCTCAGATCCTGGAGAACGAGGACATGTCCGGCCAATCAGAGGACGACAGCTCCAAGGATGCGGTGATGTCATCGTCGGAGGTGCGTGACGCCGTCAGTCACATGGGCAGGCTGGGACTGATGGGTCGGCGGGGGAGTCTCCAGGGTCCGGAGATTACCAAAGCCTTCATTCAGGGCCGACGCCACTCAACAGGCCAGGTTCTGACCCGCAGGTGAGAGCGAGGGAGAGATGAGTGATTGACATGTGTTATACTTTCTGTTTTTAGTTCCACATTAAAGGTGCAGTGTGTGAAATGTATTTCATCGAGTTTAGAGTCAAAGTTTATTTCACACGTTTAAAAGAGTTGACCAGAGGAGACAGTTAAAGATAAAAACACACAATAAACATTTACATTTAAGAGGGAAAGTTACAGATTTCTTCTTTTACCCATCAGTACATCAAACCGGGTCACTGGTCCAGAGTTCAGTTTGTCTGTTTGAGGCTTCCATACCTCATGAAAGATGGTAGACACAGTTTAACGCCCACCTTCCACCTGTGTGTGTGTATGTGTGTGTATGTGTGTGTATGTGTTTATGTGTGTATATGTGTGTGTGTGTGTGTATTTGTGTGTGTATGTGTGTATGTGTGTATGTGTGTATGTGTGTGTATGTGTGTGTATGTGTGTATGTGTGTGTATGTGTGTATGTGTGTATATGTGTGTGTGTGTATGTGTGTGTGTGTGTGTGTGTGTGTGTGTGTGTGTGTGTGTGTGTGTTTCCAGGCTGCTGCTCCCAGAGGAGAGGAGGAGGAGCCTGAGGAGAGACGTGACTCTGGTTCAGGATCCTCCTGATGATGATGAAGAGGGTCTGACTGCTGAGGTGAGTAAGAGGAGGCCTGGATCTCCTGCTGAAACATAACCTTCATCAACGGCGGATCTTAATGTTTGTTACGTCGCTGAATCCGGAGAACCTTGTTCTTGTTTTGTGTAAAGATGGAGGTAAAGGTTCGGTCTGTAAGTATAAATATTTATAAATATGTTTTTTAGAGTTTGGGGGCGTGGCCTGCTCAATTTTTGTACAGAGGCCTAAAATGGAAAAAGAGAACTTTGTCTCCAGAGAAGATTTTAAATGTTCCCACATTGAAGCGGGAGAATGATGACGATGATCGGACGATCAGACGGAGTCTTTAGAAGAGAAAGAACGAAGAGCCGACTCGTGAAACCAGCGAGAGTTAATGTCATAATAATATGTCGGAGGAACTCACCACCTCACACGGATCTAGATTGAACCGGACATTCAATCTGCATTCTGTTACTTCACCACTAGAGGACACTAGAGTTCACAGACTCCACCTTTA
>JBBDHG010000118.1:542500-550000 GCA_037951165.1 Lophius americanus
CGGTTACCTTCTTTGACACGGAGGTTTCATTTTGCTCAATGATACATTTTGTAATAACTTTAACTGAGCGCACCTTTAACAGAACCGCTGGATGAAGGTCAATGTCACCAAAGCGTTGAACGCATTCAGGTGTTGATGGTCCAGAGGGGGAGATGACCTTAGAATGACCTTACAGGGAGCCTAACCCCTACTGACTGATGATGAACCCTCATGATGAACCTTTTACCTGCTCTCCTCCAGATTGACTACCAGACCTTCCTCACCTTGTCTGATGAAGACCTGAAAGAAGTCGGGGTCTCCACCTTCGGAGCCAGACGCAAGATGTTGCTGGCGATCTCAGGTGAGAATCCAAGGTCCAAGCCTGGAGGAAGTTCTGCTGCGACCTTCTAGTGACATTTGAGAAGGTGCTGAAGTTGTTTTTCTCCTCCCATTCAGACCTGAGGAGGAGCAAGAGGAGGCTCTCAGACACACCTGCTGTGAGGCCTGGATACCTGGAGGGCGGAGCTAGTGGGCGTCTCCCACGGATCATGGATCTAGATGTTGCTACTCAGAGTAACCGCTGGTGAGATGAAGAGCTACGAGACTCCAGACCGGACCCGTGGACCTCCTCAGCCGCTGGAGGAGCTCGGTGATGCTGCGTCCACTTTGCTCGCTCTTCATCGTACGCTGCCTTGAGGAGGAGCAGACTTTATTCAACCCTCTGGAGTCCGGGGTCACATCGGCGTGATCCTGAATCCTGAGTCGGCGTCTGGATCCAGTAATGATGCTGAAGAAAAGTCCAAAGGGGAGCGGGTTAGGGGTCAGAGTTCATGATGGAGTGAGCTCAGACTCCAGACGCCCAAACGTTTGAGTCCAGAGCCTCTGAACCACATGAAGACGAGGAGGCCTTCCTCACGGAAGCTCTGATGAAGACACATGAATGGACCGCGTTGATCGGCGTCTTCTATCCTCATAAAGTGTCTTTTTTTAACTATCGCTCTTCCTCTTTGTGGATGTTATTGTGGATAGATGTTTAGAAAAAAAAATACAATTTACTCTGATAGTTTCGATGAATAAATGTTTCTGGTGAGGCGAATCTATCGGAGGGGATTTTATTTTGGCCATCAGAGAACCTGACAAGTGATGCTGACATCATCATCATCATCATCATCATCATCATCATCAGTAACTTTAACCCTTTCTTTTCTTTCTTTCACTTTTGATTGTGATAATTCTTTTGTTTTGAGTTTTGGACAGGTTGTGATTTTTTAATTTTCATCCTCAGATCCTTTCATAGATCAATAATTCCAGACTTTACGTCTACTCAGCTGTTTCGTTGATCTCATCCTGCGTCTGTTTCTTGTTGAAAAATGTTTTTGAACCCGTTTAAAATCAAAGCATGAATATTCCAAACAGCAAGGGGCCAAGGATAGAGCCCTGGGGGACCCAACAGGCCAGATAAGCTTCTAAAAGTCTGATAAATGTAAATTCATTTTCAAACAAACAATCAAGAAATGTTACTTTATAAAGAAAGTAATGAAATTAAATTTGACACACAGAATGTCATCATGACATCACTTGCGGTTGAAAAGAATACTTGAACAAACAATTCTCCATTTTATGGTACATTTAGAGTGTCTTAGATGTTAAATTATTAAATGAAGTAAAACAAGAAAAGATATATTATTTCTTGTTTAGGACCTTTAAAAGGTTTTTATGGACATTCATTTCTCTCTTCCACCCCGAACCACAGAGAGAAGACGAGAACGAAACTGTGAAGAAGAACAAATTCACTGATTGTTTACTTTCATGTTTCTGTAATATAATGATGTCAGAGCCTTGGATCTAAAAACATCATAGGAGAGGAATATTACTCACACATAGTAACAGATTACCCACATAAAGTAACAGATTACTCACACACATAGTAACAGATTACTCACACACAGTAACAGATTACTCACATAAAGTAACAGATTACTCACACACAGTAACAGATTACTCACATATAGTAAAAGATACTCACACAAAGTAACAGATTACTCACATAAACATACTGACACTGAAAATAGATTCATTTCAGGTTTTACCTATACAGGGACACCAATGTGATGCAGAAACATGTTAAAAATTAACAACTTTAAAACCCATTGTAAACTGCTCCTCTACTAGGAACTGGTATCAAACCAGCAGGGGGCAGTAGTGTCACACATTACTGATGGAAATTCCAGTCACATTAGTTTCACCTGAAGAATTATGGATGTGCTGAAGGAGAGGTGTGGAGTAAACAGAATCAGAGATCCTGTTGGGGGAGGTGAGATAAAGAGAATCAGGAAACACACGTAGGTGAATAAATGTGATTATATGAGGGTGAAGTCTTTTTAATCTGGTTTGATCTCAACCACAGTTCAGATCCAATTCATCATTGTTCCCCAGCATGAAGCCACCGGAACCATTTTAAGGTTTAATTTATTTGTTTTTACCTTTCTTTTTTCAAATAAACTTCTAAAAGGACATGGGCAGTAATTTAAAGCGCCCAGAGCAGCACAGGAAAAACAACAACGGTATGATTTTGTCTAAAAACTAGTGTTCTATGTTTAGGTTTATCAGCCATGAAGTATCCATGGGGGTAAGGAGCGGTTCTGATCCATTAAGCTGCTGCTGCACTGGCAGGAGGAGAGTGTGGGTGGAGTTGGTTGTCAGTGACAGATTAGAGAGATGATCCCAGCTTATTACCACGTCTGTGCCAACGACATCATCAGGCTTCAGACCGGCGGTCCTCAGGGCCGGCTCATGGGCTGTGGAGCAGAACCGGAGTTCTGTTGTGTCGGGTACTTCATTAGGTTCTCCTGTGGCTGTGGGTCCAACCAGTCATTGTTCACAGGATCTGAATGAAAACCTGGACGAAGAAGCAGCAATTTGGACCCTGCAGGTCTGAGAGCCACTCAGATTTTTTTACTGACAAGAAATCTGGGCAGGAAGTTTCGCTTCATGGTGGGTCTCATTATAAACAACAACAAACAAACAAACAACTCCACCAGCATCTTATGGAAGGAAGAAAATAACAATACTGTCAACATTTACACTGGCTTACTGTCAGATTATTGACTCAAAATGTCAAAATAATGTCTTCAAATTTCATTTTTTGAGCTACAGTCTTAGAATAATGACCTTAAATCTCAAATCTTTAACTTATCATCACATTAAAATAACCCACTATCTCAAAATATTGACTTATCTTAAAATTATGTGTCTTATTAAAATAATGACATAATATCTCATAACATTAATGTGTCTCAGAAGAATGAATAACCTTAAAATAATGACCTCAAATCTCAAACCTTTGACTCACTATCTCATAATAATGACTTCATATGGAAAAGATGCATTCCAATCTTAAAACAATGATTTAATAATGGGACATAATGAGGACCTGGTATTTCAAAGTAAGGATTTACAATCTCATAATAAATATCTTCTAAAATAATGACCTATCTCAATGTAACCACTGACTTAACATCTCAAACCACTGACTTAACATCTCAAACCACTGACTTAACATTTCAAACCACTGACTTAACATGTCAAACCACTGACTTAACATCTCAAACCACTGACTTAACATCTCAAACCACTGACTTAACATGTCAAACCACTGACTTAACATCTCAAACCACTGACTTAACATTTCAAACCACTGACTTAACATCTCAAACCACTGACTTAACATTTCAAACCACTGACTTAACATCTCAAACCACTGACTTAACATCTCAAACCACTGACTTAACATGTCAAACCACTGACTTAACATGTCAAACCACTGACTTAACATGTCAAACCCCCCACTTAACATCTGAAACCTCTGACTTAACATTTCAAACCACTGACTTAACATGGAAAACCACTGACTTAACATCTCAAACCCCTGACTTAACATCTCAAACCACTGACTTAACATGTCAAACCACTGACTTAACATGTCAAACCATTGACTTAACCTCTCATACCACCGACTTAGCATCTCAAACCACTGACTTAACATTTCAAACCATTGACTTAACATGTCAAACCCCTGACTTAACATCTGAAACAACTGACTTAACATCTCAAAAATAATGGTATAAAATAATAATGATACTGGCAGGAGTTAAAAGAGGAGTAAATATTGGACTCGCAGTCTTCAGTATCATTTAAGCTGAATGTGGGAACAACTATTTAAATATCTCATATTAAATAGCAAATTTCCTGAAGGCGCTCCGTTTGATCCCCAAAAAGACAAAAAGTGTGCTGATTATCTTCTTTCCCGATGAAGCCGGGCTGCTGGGAGGAGACACCTGACAGGGGAACCATCTCTGGATGGTAAAAACAAAAACAAGTCAAAGGAAAAGGGAGGAGAGGAGGAGAGGAGGAGAGGAGTGCCCTGAGGATAAAACGTCGCAGCACGTCTTCCTCATTGAGCTGAAGATGAAACTGGCTCATGGCGGGGAAGAGAAACAATAATGAGGATCTATGAGTGTGCAGAGGATGAACCCAGTGGTGGCTGAAGGGGGGAAATGTAAACACGCTGGGATTTTCATTCTATGAATTCTTTATCTGGGTCATTATAAGCCTTTTGTCTTTTATTAATTATGGGTACAATTTGTTGTTTTTCTGTTCAGTGAGAAGATGGAAATAACTCGGGGAGTTAGTCAGCCGGTCACAGAGGACGACAGCGCAACCCAGGAGAAGGTAGAGAAGCATATTTCCATCCCACTGTGAGAAGTTCTGAGGCAATGTAGCATAAATTAGAATATAATAATAAAATCAGACCTACTCATTAAATAAGAACGTCAAAGCACAGAAAGTCATCTTCATCGTGCAGAGCTTAGTTCCTGATAACTATCTAAGGTCGCCTTTCAAGGTCGCCCTCGCTTTCCATAGCAGTAGAACGGAGGCAAACCCCTTTAAAAAAAAGAAAAGCTATGCATTCTGGGAGATGTGCGTATTTCGTGATCGGCCAACATGGCAGCGCTAAGAGAAGCAGCTAGCCTCGCTTCAAAAGGGAGTTTAATTGCATTAATGAGGGCTTGTTTCCATGACAACAGTTTTCTCGTAACCTTTTGTTGCCGTAAAGACAATTTGAATTCCAGGTTGAATCCGTATCTTCCATAAATTCAGTTTCTGTGTAAACTGTCAAATCCTGTGTAAACTGTGACTGATGGATTTTGTTTGTGCTGCAGAATCTGTTGTTCCTGAAATAATCGTTTACACAGTAAATAAATTCTTTTCATTTCGATCCATCCATGAGGAGTAGTTGGAAGAATGAAACTTACAGGACAGCAAGGTGAAAGGAAGTCTGTGTGAAGTTGAGAGCAGAGGAGGAAAAGCTTCACTCCTCCTCTGGCGGGAGGCGGGATCTACTAGATCACTTTAATGGATTTCAATGTGCTTCTTCTTCTAATGGTGATCTGCTATTGGCCACGAGCAATTTTAAAATAGAACTAAATAAGTTCAGTCAAATAAATTTAATTTGTTCAGCCTTAGCAGTTAGCTTGGTAGCTATCCAATATCCTTTCTTTTACTCTGTAGATACAATCCAAGCATTTATTCTTCCTGTCTCTTTCTTTGTCTTTGTTTTTTCTCTGTTTATCAGTTTAGATGTGACAAAGGGTTTTAATATTTGTTGTAAAAACATTTATTTTATCATAAATATTCTGGTAAATAAAAAAAAAAGCTGAAGAAAGCTGTAAATTCTTATTCACAAAAAAACAGCTTCCTTCCCTTCTTTTACACTCTCCACCCACCACAACTTGTGGTATTATGGGATGTTGGTCGCTCCAGTCCATTGTGTCTGACGACGCGTGTTGTGAAGTGCTGAGTACATTCTTTCAGCTCAGAAGATTCCGTTGCCCTTCTGGCCTCCGATTGTTGGTAGGATGTGTTCCAGAGCGCTGAGTGGGCCGTTTGAAGCCGGTGGGGTCGGCGCTTCCATTAGCCAGTTATATTACAAAGACACTCATTAAGCTTTAATGTTCTTTTGGGCCCGGCTGGCTTTGTGATTCTCCTCTCTGAGCCGAGTGATAAGAGACATTCTCCGCCGCTATCATTTAAAACCGCTTCAAACAAAGACAGTCCGCTTCCTCAAGGTCGCAAAAGGTCAGAGCTGATGGAGGGCTCTGAGTGGAGAGAAACGCCAACTTCAGAAAATATACAACCTAAAAGGCGTGACATACTCCCATAAATGTTTGTGTGGGTCTGTGGGGAAGGGGGGGGGGGGTTTATGTCAGCATCATTTAGAGGAAGGAAATGAGTCACAATCTCAACAGAATGACATATTATTATTGTAAAGTAATACCTAATATCTCATAGTAATGACTTATAAAGGAATTAGTATCTCATACAGTGAATTAATGTCCTTATATTGATTAAGTATCTCAAAATAATGAATTAATATCTGAAAATATTGACATACTATTGCAAAGTATTGACTTGGTATCTTTAATGATGACATCATATCTCCTAATACTGGCTCAGTGTCTGACATTATGACTAAATATCTCAATATGACCAATTATCTCAAAATAATGACTTAGTATCTCAAATAATGTCTTAATATCTCATAAATAATGTCTTAATATCTCAATAATTACTTAATATCTCAATAATGTCTTAATATCTCATAAATAATGTCTTAATATCTCAATAATTACTTAATATCTCAATAATGACTTAATATCTCATAAATAATGAGTTAATATGTCCATAATTACTTAATATCTCATAAATAATGACTTAATATCTCATACTCAGACTTTGCACCTCAGAATTATGACTTAAGTCTATAAGCAGAGACTTCTACCTCAGACGGAGACACATGGACACGGACTTGTACGTTTCAAAAGACACCCAAAGTGCCGCTTTAATTAAATTTTCAAAGTTACAAATAAAAGTTCACTTAGTTGACATGATGAAGATCTCATTCTTTAATCACCGAACTTATGGAGTGTCGGGACGCAGAGCAGAAGCTCTTCTCTGCTGCATGTCCTTCCAGATCAGGAGCGGCGTCTTCCTCTCGCGTCCTCGTTCCCGGTCAAACCACCTCAGCAGCCTCTCCGACCCGTGAGAGAAGAACCGGGCCAAACGCCGCGGGTTTGGACCGTGGGCGCCGCGGTTCTCTTTCCTATCCTGCGGCGCAACATCTGACCTCCTGGAATTGGGAGAGGAACCGAAAAACGATTCTAGAAGCATCAAAAAAAGCAACCGGGTACCGGAGCAGCCAGAGAGGCGGGGCTTTTTGTTGGAGATGCATAGAGCTAGACCAGGTAGATCTGTCTTTTACAGAAACACGATGAGAAACATGCAACAACAACGACAATATATCAGTAATCTCATGTTTCTGGTCTCTCTGGGACATTCAATATTCACAAGTAAGAAATGTACAATCCTGCATGAAGAGTAGGGGGGGGGGGCATAGAACATGAGTCTCTGATGGGACCACAGGGAGGATCATCCACAATCTGGCCTTCCTGAAGGAAACAC
>JBBDHG010000118.1:555000-562500 GCA_037951165.1 Lophius americanus
TCCAGCAGGAGGTCAAAGTTCATGTCCAGCTTGTTGAACATCCAGCCTAGTGAGTCCTTACAGATAGGCAAGATGCTGGTGTCAAAGTCTGGAGGCGGAGACAAAGGACACATTAGACTGATGATGGGAACATTTTGAAGCCTCATGCTGTCTGTCTTCATGTTTCATCTGTCTAGCATCTTTCACGGGTCAGACTGACCTTCCACAACGTAGCGACAAACATTACTATAATGATAATGAGGTATTTTTTATTATATATATAATTCTTCTTGAAACAATAATAGCAATGATGAAGTGTCAGTCATTTTTGTATGAGTCCAGTCACCTTCCTTATAAAACACCTCCTGGTGTGTGAGTATTTACGCAATCTTTCCCTTATAATTACATTCATCGCATTCTGCGATTTTCTTTCTCAGCATTTATGTCTGTCGGGTCAATTTAACCCAAACACCGTGTCTGTAATGTGTGGAGACTGTAAGATGTTTATTCTTCAAAATGTTTTTTTTCCATAAGCTATTTTCACAATGAATATCTTAAAGCCAAACACTTTCAGTATGAAGAAATGTTCTATTCTATTTTTTTTTCCCCATTAAAAATTTGAAACCGGTCGATTTGACCTGATCACAATATACAGAATAAATCTGTAGAGGACTACATCCCACCGATTTAAGTGGGTTTCTGTGTGTGTGTGTGTGTGTGTGTGAGTGTGTGTGTGTGTGTGTGTGTTTAGCCCTTGTCTGCTGAACCGACACACTCATCAGACCTCATGAGGGCTGACAGTTTTGTTGACTGTGGTCCTTCTTTGTTCTCTATGTCAACATGTCTGAGCACACAAACACACACACACACACACACACACACACACACACACACACACACACACACACACACACACACGCACAAACTTACACACACACAAGTGCACTTACTCAAGCATGTACGCACATTTACACACGCACTCACACACACACAGATACCCAAACAAACACACATGCTGGTTTTTATGTTAAATGGGGACTCTGTTTCTAATCGTCACTTCCGGGGACCTCCCTCCCTGATAGTTAGTGTGTGTGTTTGTGTGTGTGCATGTATGTGTGTGGTTAATGCCTACACCAAGTCCAATCAATCAATCACACTCCAGTGTGTAAGACTCTTAGACCTTCAGTAACTCTTGATTAAATTAAATTATTACACACACACAAACACACACACACACACACACACTCACACCCTCACACTTACACACACACACACACCCTGTAGAGCAGGGGTATTCAACTAAAATTTTAAGAGGTCCAGTGAGAGAAAATTTCCTCAAGCAAAGGTCCGAGCATCATAATGTCAAACATTATGAATTAGTGTGATTGATATATATTTATTGTCACTTAACATTGAAGTATACATGTGTAATAATCATAATAACAATAATAATAACAATAATGATAATGATAATAATAATGTTTTTCTCTCATTAGGTTAAGGCAGCATTTAAAAATAAAACAGAGAAAATAAATTTAATAGCATTTGAAAATTTGTGCATCTTAAAATAAAGTGATTCATTTCAGAACAATAAAATACCAACAGCTTGAGTTTCCCTTTTAACTGTCTCAACAATTTTTTTTACAATAAATGAATATAAACACATCTGAATAATTGAACAGTTTTACAGTTTCTCTTTCTTCCACTCTTATATCTTACGCCCCCACTTTCTGTTGTTCAGTGAGAGAACTGAGCTCTAATTTCTCCTGCCAGGACTTTAAATCTGGGCTGGAATGGTGTCAGGGCCATTCGCATGCACATATGAAGGTGCTCATTGGTGAGTCTGGAACGATATTTAGTTTAATTATGTTCATTGTGGAGAAAGCTGCCTCACAGCTGGATGTGGACCCAAACATGGTCAAGATGAACAGGGCTACTTTCCTCAAACCTGGGAAAGCTGTCTCAGAGACCATTTGGAGCCAGAAAGTGGCAGCGTCAGTTCTGCTAAACTGCTCTTTCAGGGCCACATCTGGTATTTGCCTAATTTTGTCAAAGAGCTCTTCTTTTTGTTTTCCCTCAAGTAAGGTCTCTGCTACTGCACTCATGCACTCCTGGACAACCCCTGCATCAGTAAATGGCTTTTTGTGTTGACCAAAATCCAAGCAACTCTGAGGGAACATTCATTAGCACGTTGTTGGGCAGTGAATGAATGGGTCAGAATCCTGGTTGATTGCTCATATTGGGATCTGAGAATGCTTATTTTCTGTGACCTCAGTTCAGAATTGAGTGGATATGTTTGATGAAAAACTTTGTGTTTTGTCTCATAGTGGCGTTTCACATTGGCACTTTTAATCAGCGCCACGGTCTCTGAACATATGAGACGAACTGGTTTTGTGCTCACACATCCCTGTCTCCCGCTCACTCGTCTCTCCGTGTCCTGTCTCTGTCTCTCGCGTCTCTCTGTATTCTCTCCTTGTCTCCCACTCACTCGTCTCTCTGTCTTTTCTTCCTGTCTCCAGCTCACTTGTCTATCCGTGTCATCTCCCTGTATCGCTGATTTCCCTTTCCACTTGTCACTCGCCTCTGATGCTCATCTCCGTTTTCAGAGTCGCAGGGTTTTTTTTACACAAATTTGATTGGCTGAGCAGCATCACGTGGGATGGCTTAACTCGCATGCAATTGGTCTGTAAGGTCTGCTAAACAAATGCCGTAAAGACTAGAAAAGCTGTGCGGGTTAAAAAAGAAGCGCCCCGTTATAATGTAGAATCCCTCAATAATTTATTGATTATAGGTCTGGGTCCGCATAGGACGGCGTCTGGGTCCGGACCCGGACCGCGGTCCGCCTGTTAGTGACCTCTGCTGTAGAGGGATGTACTCACGTCCAGCGATGGAGTCTAACTTGTCAGAGGACTTCAGATCTCTGTTGGAGTCGAAGTGAAGAACTCCAAACCAGTCCTTCAGTCTGGCAGCCAAACTGTGGAGCTCTGTGTCGGTACAGGCTACACACAGACGCACGCACGCACACGCACACACACACACACACACACACACACACACACACACACACACACACACACACACACACACACACACACACGATTATGAGGGAAGACAATGTCATTCATCACCTGTAATCAGATTAAAAAAACATTTCTGATTTTGAAAAATATAAAATTTTCTTTCCATTTCTTTCCATTTTCTGTTCCCAAATATGTTTGTCTGCTTTCTAGTCAAATATCTCTTTTTCACTTGATATCAGACACAACCACTGAAGCACGAACGTGTGAGGCAGATATAGAGACATGTTATTACACTTCTGAAGTCGATGAATTTTGAATCGTGCGATCTGATACATTTTTTCCAGGCTCCTTCTCACAAATAGCACAAACTGACAATATGTTCAATCTAATATCTTTAAACAAGGCATGAGGAGGATTCTCTGTCGCTGCCCGTCAAACCTCTGCTTCTTCCAGCGCTCTCTGATTGACAGAATCCACCTGTCTCTCGGTCTCTTCCTCTATTTCCGTCTGTCAAACCCTTTGCCATTTTCTCGTTCTCGACTGACAGATTTTTTTTTACCCTTCTCTTTCATTTGAAGGCTTGATTAATACCTGAAGGACAGTGGTCATTAGCAAACCTTCTACTCAGAAAGAGGTTGTTAAAATTCTATATATGTCTTTCCAGAACCTGACTGTGTTATGAAGAACATGTTAGCCTTCCCCCGAGTCACATTAACGCTGACATTGAGAAGGCGGAGCTGCTGCCATTTTTCAACTTAAGCGAATTAATCACACCTGAACTCAATCATAGCCTGAGTCTTTCACTTTCACGACCAACCTGGAAAACTTTTCATCCAAAGGTCAAGGTTGTTATTTAGTAAAATAAAAATATCTTCATTAAAGAGAGTAAGTATGAAGATTACAACTATGAAAACGTTGAGCGGTAAACTGGCGAGATCCTTGCAATCCAGCAGGATTCAACTTTCCCTTTCCGATCTGATCTTAAGATGGTCGTATTATAGCACTTTGAGATTGTATCCAAATGTAAAGTACGTTATAAATTAAATGTGTTATTAATATTATTATTACAACGACGGGGAAGAGCTCCACGCTGTTGCCTCTCAACGGTTTCACCAATCAAGTTTTCATGCTAAGTCTGACGGCGTGGTTTCACACTCTGTTGCTTTTACTTGCCTTAATAGTCACCCTGATACTCCATTAGTCAAAACACTAAACAATTATCCAGCAGCAACATATTAATCAGAGGTGCTCCTCTGTTTCTGAGAGGTAAGAGGAAGATCAAAATATAAAGAAGGAGAAATTAAATGAAATGAACCCTTAAAAAAATCACAGAATCATCGATAGGGTCATTTTCATATCTTTGGACGAAGTCTGCAATTGAAATTCAGATGATGCTTCAACAGCGACACCTTCAGGGCAGCAAGATGAAAGGCAGCCTGTGTGAAGTGGAGGGCAGAGGAGGACAGACTTCCCTATCCTCCTCCTCCTCTTCCTCCAATGTGCTTCCCTGTTTCATTCTGATGGTAATATGCTGTATTCAGGGCTTGTCCAAGTAAATTTAATTTCTTCAGCTTTAGCAGTAAGCGTGTTAGCTTAGCAGTTTGACAACTCCTCCTGGAGTAAAAGGTGCTTCAATTTCTGACTTATTAAAGAAGATCTCTCTGTCTCACCTGATTTAATTTAAATCACTCCAATCCTTGCTTCACCGTCACCCCGTTTGTTTGAGAAATGATTATACGATTTTTAAAAATCACTCTTAAAGCCTGTCCAGGCTACAGAATAGAGTAAATGACTCCTGTATGAGCCAGCCGTGACCTTTGACACGTGGGCCGGATCTTTTGCTGGAGCTAATGCCTGAAGGAAACCATGTTTTTGCGGTCAGGGCACTTTGGCTGTGGAACGACCTACCAGAGGAAAGAAAGCTTCTAGAATCACTGGCTTCCTTTAAATCACTTCTTGGAAACCCATTTTTACAGACTGGTTTTTATGTGGTGTCATCATTTTCAACCTTTCATCCTTTTTCTATTGTTTAGTGCTTTTTGTCTCCCTGTGGGACCCAATCGCCACTGTTTTACTACTGTAACTTATTACTTTAATGTCATGTCTGTCACTCCGTTGTTTACTTCTATCCCTGTTCTTTATTCTCTTTTATATGTCTGAGTTTCCTTCATTTTCCTTCTGTCCTCTTTGATTGTTTTCACCATTATTATTGTTTTTTAGTTAATTTTGACCTTGGGATTTTTATTTATTCATTTATTTTAGTGAGTCAACATCTTTATTAACATTTTTATTTATTGGCAATTATGTTGACTTTCTCTTTTCTCTATCTTCTTGTTTTAACTATCATACATTTTTATGGTTTTGTGCCGTCTCTTGCTTTTAAAGGTGATATACACTGTAAAAACAATTCACTGGTAACTTGCTATTAAATGACGAATTAAAAATCTCGTTTCACTGTATATAGTATTTTTATTAAAACACTGCAGCAACAAAATAATGTCAGCTTCATGCATCATTAATAAACAATTATTAATTTACTGTTTTATACTTGAGGGTTTTTAAAATGATTAAAAAAGGTTTTAAAAAAAAGTTTTCCGAAAGAGATTTGAAAAATTTCAAAAGCTGGAATTTAACTTAAAAAAAACAACAACAACAAGATTCTTGGGCGTATTCATTAACAGTAAAAAATAAAATTGCTGATGAACTTAAAGAAACGACTTCAACTAATGACCTTGAGTGTAAAAAAGTGATTTGTGTGATTAATTCCGAAACATAATTAAAACTGGTAAAACCACTTAAATGAAGTATTTACAACTTAAATTGAAAAGTTATATTATAGTCACAAATACTTTAATTTAATTTATGTTACAAGTTTAAGTAAATTCATTAAGTGCATTAACAATATTTTTTTACAGTACATGATTAAATCCCAAAAGTGTGAGAAAGTAAAATTCCAGCTTTAAAATCTTTTAAAATCTCTTTCAATAATTTGTTTTTTCAGTTCAACCTTTGAAAAAAAAACAACCCAAAAATAATTTGTTAAGTTTATCTATTATTGATGCATGAATCTGACAATAATTCATACTTGCAGCTTTTTAAAACAAATATTATGCACTGTAAAAAGAAAATAGTTAAATGAAATGACACTTCAATGTAAAATTTAGACTCAATAAAACTTAACAATTAAATTGTAAATTAAATTAAATGTTTTTGAGATTAGTTTTAGTTAATTGACAATTCTCTTTCTACAGTGTACAAGTGAAGTTAATTATTATAGTTGGCCTCAGTCAGGACACGAGATCTTCCCTTAATTGTGTCTTTTACCAAACTGACCGCATGTCAATCAATTATTCATCTTTTATTCATTCATTTTTGTGGATGATGGAGAAAAGATTTTAACATACGCTAACAATCCCTGAAGACTCCTCAAGACCGAGAGATGAAGGTGTCCTCCAGACAACCTAATATATAACTCCATCCAACAGGAGGAGCGAGGCTCAAATCCCTCCCACGGCTCCCTTTAATCATTTATGATTTAATGTCATTAACGGAGTTTGTCGTAGGAACCAGGAGGCGAGGCTCTGAGTCCAGAAGGAGGAAGGAGAAGTGGTCGGTGTTGACCTTGAGACATCAGGAGTGATCAGCTGCTAGGATCAGATCAGGGTTAGAAGCAGAAGGAAAGAAAAGATGGGGAGGAGGAGTGAGGTGACACCTCCTAACAAGCTGAGAGAACAGGAAGAAATAGGAATGTAAGGAGGAGAGAAGGTCAGATTCATTAAAAAGATAGAGGAGAATGTTTGATTTTCTTTGGCCGAAGCTATTAGCTCTCCAGAACCATCTTACAGGCAGGGAGTCCAGGTTGGTCCAGATAATGATCAGTAATACATGGCCTGCTCCTCAGGAGGAGACATGAACCAAACAAGAGCCAGAAGCCCTTTCTACATTTATTATTCAACCTGAGAGTATCTCTACAAAGAGAGAATGACGCTTCATCTCATCGATAGTTCATTAGAGATGAATGTGACCGACAGCAGACGGTTCTTAAAGCTGCAGTGTTGAAACCAGTCGCATGCTGTCGTCCCTGACAGCAGATGTCTATCCCTGAGAAGCCCCCAATCTCCTGCGTTGTACCAGTAATCCCCCTGACTGGACTCCTCAGATTAAATGAGCTGTTTGTCTCGTTTTGACGGCATCAGTAGGAGACACTAAAAATACCAACAAACATTCTTCACCCGGACCATCAGCATCAGCTGCTAGTTCTAGTTCTTTCATTCTGCTGGTTCCACCTCCCCATCTCCTCCTAGTCCTCAGAGATCCATCCGCCTCATCATTCATCAGCCTCCACCACCAGCACCCAGACTCCACAGGGGGGATATTCAGACCCTTTGATCAGAAACAGAGTCAGAGACTTTGTAATAGACTCATTATCTCACATCTGCTGCTGAAATGAATGATTCATCTTCTCAACATCTTGTCTTCTGTGATGAATATGATCTGCCTC
>JBBDHG010000118.1:567500-580000 GCA_037951165.1 Lophius americanus
CAGATTGTACCTGCTAAATACCACCTGTGTCCACTAGAGGGAGATTCATGCTACAACCTTTGGCTGCGAAATAAATAAATGTTTTTATTAAATCTAGCGTTTTGCAGAATAATAAAAAAAAAAAATTGTAAGCAAAATCTAGGTAGAAGCCGGATTCTAGAATTGTGGGCAAGAACAGGTTTAACAGATCCTGCTCTTGTTTTTAGTCTGAATTTAAGGACTCACACACTCAGAACAGACGAACGAAGCCTCGTAAGAAGAGAGGGCGACGCTACTCACCAGCCGTCACCACCTTCTGAGGTTTACTGAGCTGCTGCAGCGGCAAACAGGGACACGGTCCGTCACACTTAATGGAGATCGTCTTCCCAGTCAGGCAGCTCTGAAACTCCAACTTACACTGTAAAAACACGACCGGTAAAAACATGGATTACGATATGATACTGATACGACCACTAATGATTCGACTGCTGCACTTAGAGACGGAATCACGCAGCAGAGATGATGTAAGAAGGGTGTGAGATGATTTGAAGGTATTTATGTTTGCACCAACGTCCACGTCCTCCGGAGACGCGCCGAGATGCTCAGTGACATTCTATTATTCCACGCGTTGAAAACACGCCGCAATTCAAAAAAGACGGACTCCTTCAGAAAGTAATTTAACAGTAAAAATCTCATTTCAAGCAAGTGAGGTGTAAAAAATTGTCCTAGTTAGGGAGACAAAATCCAATTATAGGATCCTTCCAGGAAGAATAATGAAAAGTGAACGAGTTATGTAGATTCTCTCCTCCAGACGACGGCGATGTTTTTCTCAGGCTGGGAGCAGAAAATATCCGGAGCCAGGCGTTAGTCTTATCCTGCCAGCTCTTTCATTTACCCGGCTCTGATTCCCATCTATCATTTTCTGCCTGTCACTTCTCTGATGGTGCCGCTAACGCAGCCTCGTGGAGTTTGTGGACGCGGGAACGGCTGTCGGCCCGGTTCTCGGCAAATTAAATTATCTGTCTGGGGAAGGAAGGAGAGGGAGATAGAGAGAAACCCATCCTCCGGTACCGGTCCAGAAACTTTTCATGTGCGTCAACAACGTCTTTTAGACATTTTGTTAGAGTTTTACACTGAAGCCGACTGGAGGGTGGAGGTCAGACCTCGACACCGCCTCGAGCCCGGGGGTTGGGCGTCTTGTTCTGGAGGGTTGGGGAAATGGGCCGTGAGAGGTTCAGGAGGTTCTGTGCAGCATCAGCAGTACTGATGATGAAGAGAGAGATGAGTCCGAAGGTGATGCTCCCAAATCCACCAGAGCGTCTGTGTTCCGACCCTGAGTTCTATATATTATTATATTATAATAATAATATTATAATGTAATATTATATATAATATAATATATTATGTTATACTGGACTTTAATCTGAATCCATACATAATAAAAATTCTCCAGCTTCTTTTCTTTCATTCACACTTTCCGGCTCGTCTTATGAGTTCAGGATCTTTGAGGATTCATGAACGTCTTTCTGCCTCTTTAAGATAAAAACATTAAATAAAAGATAATAAAATAAATAATAAAATCTTAATAAAAGATGATTATTGATATCACATTCCATTTCTTCCCAGAGAAACCCAACGTTTGTGGAGACGTGACGACGTGACGTTCCTGTCTGATTCTGGGCTGGTCTTAACCTGCTCAGAACCCGACTAGAACCTAATCCCCAGCCGCCTGGATGTCCTGCGGGTCTGATGTTGGGTTGGACCAGAAAGCTGCTCAGTAAAGAAATCATGAATGCAGCTGAGCAGCTTATTGATTCTGTCTCCTCAGGTTTACGGATGAACCCGACCGAAACGCCGCAATTAACTGAGTGCAGGAGTCCAGAAAGCTCAGAACTCCCCGCTCCGCCGATACCGCCGGGACAGACTCTCTGATCCGGCCGTGTGATCTACTCCAGAAGTGACCGCGTTCACACTCGGACATCAGAACTGTGAGTCCGAACAGAAGCTTTTTTTTCTAAGACGTGACGACAAAACAACTTATTCTGAAAACGGTGCCTTCGAACGCTCTGCCTTGGCTAGAGCTAGCAAGAGCAGAGAGCGTATAAAGCTAGCAGAGTGGCTAAAGCTTAGAGCAGCTAAAGCTAGCAGAGTGGCTAAAGCTTAGAGCAGCTAAAGCTAGCTAGAGTGGCTAAAGATTAGAGCAGCTAAAGCTAGCAGAGTGGCTAAAGCTTAGAGCAGCTAAAGCTAGCTAGAGTGGCTAAAGATTAGAGCAGCTAAAGCTAGCTAGAGTGGCTTACACTTATAAGAGCGCAGAGTGGCTAAGGCTAGCAAGAGAGGAGGGCGGCTAAAGCTAGCAAGAGTATGAATCTTCAGTGGGTGGAGTGGGTTCGAATCCACAGTGGGTGGAGTGGGTATGAATCTTCAGTGGGGGGAGTGTGTATGAACCCACAGTGGGTGGAGTGGGTATGAATCCACAGTGGGTGGAGTGGGTATGAACCCTCAGTGGGTGGAGTGGGTATGAACCCACAGCGGGTGGAGTATGTATGAACCCACAGTGGGTGGAGTGGGTATGAACCCTCAGTGGGTGGAGTGGGTATGAACCCACAGTGGGTGGAGTGGGTATGAACCCTCAGTGGGTGGAGTGGGTATGAACCCACAGTGGGTGGAGTGGGTATGAACCCACAGTGGGTGGAGTGGGTATGAACCCTCAGTGGGTGGAGTGGGTATGAACCCACAGTGGGGGGAGTGGGTATGAACCCTCAGTGGGTGGAGTGGGTATGAACCCTCAGTGGGTGGAGTGGGTATGAACCCACAGTGGGTGGAGTGGGTATGAACCTGTATGAACCCACAGTGGGTGGAGTGGGTATGAACCCACAGTGGGTGGAGTGGGTATGAACCCACAGTGGGTGGAGTGGGTATGAACCCACAGTGGGTGGAGTGGGTATGAACCTGTATGAACCCACAGTGGGTGGAGTGGGTATGAACCCACAGTGGGTGGAGTGGGTATGAACCCACAGTGGGTGGAGTGGGTATGAACCCACAGTGGGTGGAGTGGGTATGAACCCTCAGTGGGTGGAGTGGGTATGAACCCACAGTGGGTGGAGTGGGTATGAACCTGACCTTGGAGGAGTAGGTGTGTCCATCAGAACCACACACAGGACTTGACTGGATTGCTGAGCAGATCCTACATTTCCCATGAGCACCTGCTTCAAGCTTGTGGTTGTGGCCTGCACCTCCTTTCCTGGGTTTGACGCTGAAAGAGGAAGAAGGAGGAAGAGTCTGACCTTTGACATCTACAGAAGAGGAATAAAAACATCTGATCAAAGAGTTTTGAGTCAACATCTCAGACGTTTGGTGGTTTGATCAAGAAAGAAACCAGGATGAACATTAAGTGGTTGGTCAAAGCTGAGGTGTCGGTCCTCACCTGTGGGCCGGCAGCTTTGGGTCGGTGCAGACGGCCGTCTGGAGGTCCTGACTGACACACAGCTTGTGAGGAGGACAGCGGACCTTCAGACACGGGTCCTTGGTGGAGTCTGGACCTGTGGGCGGAGAGGAGGCGTAAAACTAAACCTCTGTTCTCCAGAATGTTCTGCTGAGGTCAGAGGAACCATCAGGCTGTTCCCCCCCGGTTCCTCCAAAGGTGTCTCCGTCTGAAGGTGTGAAGTGAACACTGAGTTTTCCTCGGTCCAAACCATCAGAACCGAGATGAAATGATGGGATGTTTTGGTTTGAGTCTCAGATGGTAAAACGTGAACGGAATGTTTATCATGTGACCCAGTGGCAGAATGTTTATGACAAAGAGCAGGGGGCCGAGGACGGAGCCCTGGACGACACCACGGGTCAAAGGGGCCGAATCAAAGCCGTGTTTCTGATTTAAGAAAAAAAGCCTGGGAGGAGTAACTAAATAGAATTATGTAACTATATACAAACATTAAATATGTCTAATGAAACATGTTTTACTAAAAAGTTTATCCAAATTATATAAATCCTATTTCTTTTTTTTCTTTTACTGTTTAAAAACATTCTTGAACAAACCATTTCGTTATTTGACGGATAATTAAGATTTCTAAGATATGAAAGTGGTAAAAGTCGTAAAGACGTGAAGTATGGAGAGAAATATGGTTTTTTTGGAGACGGATATTAAAGGTTTTTAGCTCTGGGATGGACAGAAGACCCGGACCGGATCCACGAGAGGATTCATCTGATGAACGGAGCTGAGGAGAACTTGATGGAGAACAGAAGATCCATAGGTTCTTGACCGGTCTCTTCTACATTTTAGAAGAGACCCGGTCCAAACTACAATGTTGGCTCCAGATTGTGGTTTAAGGGAGGAGGAGGTCTGGAGCTGAGGGAGATGGAGAGGAGGAGAAGGTTTGAGTCCTGCTTCATGGATGGAGAGGAGGAAGCCTGAGATCCAACGAGTACCGAGACCTCCAGCTCCAGAGGTCCTGCTTCAGAACGTTGTTCTGGTATGTTTGGAACATCATTCATTCAATGACTGAACCGGACCGATCGGTCTCTGAGGGCTTGATGGGCTCTGGCCCCACGGACCGGTCTCTACAGGAGGACTGAGTGTAACAGCCTGAACTCTGACCTTCTCCATCAGCTCCTTCTGACCTCCTCTGTACTTCTCGCTCTCACCACTACAAACAAACTCTCGTGTTCATCAGTTTGAGGAGCAGCGAAGAACATGACGTTGGAAGTGTTGCTGCTGACGTCCTGAGCAGAGAGGTTCTGGTCTCCATTAGACGCCTAATGGGTCGTGTTTGAGACCCAGCTGGTGTCTGATGTGTTCATCAGCTGGATCCTGACCCGGTCTCACGCCGCGCTGCTGTTTACACGCCGCTTTATCAGCACCGAACCGGTCGGAGCGTCTGAGGCGGCGCCGGTGTTCCTGTGGTTCTGGAGTGATCCTCTCAGACTGTGAGCAGAACCTGATCCATCAGACACAGGTAAAGTGTCTCGTTCCTCTCAGGTGAGAGGGATCCCAGTTCTCTCTTCTGTCAAGGCTGAGCGTCAGACATGTTTCTCACATCAGTAAACTTCACCCCGGATAGAAGATGAAGATGAAGATGAAGCATGGTATTTGTCCTCTGCTGCTCCTCAGACTGAAGGAAACATCTCAACCTTCCTCATGTGAGCTGTCTGGTTCTATCACCTGCTCACTCAGGCCCGTCCTCACCGCCATCCATCAGCGCCGCAGGAAACCCATCCGATTCCTCTTTACCGCAAAATGACTTCATCACGGCCAGGAAATGAGAGTCGAGGGAGAGGAAGAGGAGGATCAGGAAGAAAATAAACTCGTTTCTGGTTAACAGCAGAGTGGAGGACAATTTGGGAGGAAACCGTGACCTCTGGTCCCAGACGGACACACACGCACACACACACACACACACACACACACACACACACACACACACACACACACACACACACACACACACACATACATATATACACACACACACACACACACACACACACACACACACACACACACATACATATATACACACACACACACACACACACACATACATATATACACACACACACACACACACACACACACACACATACATATATACACACACACACACACACACACACACACACACACACACACACACACACACTTGAACATAGAACTTGTGAAAATGTGATTTATTTTACAGTAACTTTTCGGGCTTTTTGCTGCCAGTTTGTTATTATAATACTTTTTACAGTAACTTCTTGGCTGCTAGCTGCCGTTAATTGCCGTTATTTGTTTTACAGTAGCTTATTTCTTCAAACCGGTGAAGAGGAAATAAGAGGAGGAAATGACAGAAGAAGGAGGGAGGAGGCAGTAAAAGGAGGCGAGCGGGGGAACGCGGGTTGAAGGAGTTCTATCCGTCTATTTAAAGCCCGAGCGAAGCATCGGCGGCGGATAAAGCCGCCAGTCAATGGCGACGCAGCAGCACTGCGGCAGCCGCTCTCGTCGATACGACGCTCTCGTCTCCTCTCAGTCGCCTCCCCTTCTCCCTAACAGTCGCCTCCCCTTCTCCCTAATCTTAAGTATGACTTTATTCTCATCGGCGGGAGGAGAGGTCAATAAATATTGGTAAGCGACGCGAGCCGACGCGGCGTATTACAGATCCATTCAGTCCAAAGTGGCGAGGAGAACTCCGAACCACACGTTTACTTCCAGACGCCTATTGATTTATGTAAATGAACGGGGTTGTCTGCTGCTGATAAGACGGCGGCTAATGAAGTGTGAAAGCTTCATGTCTGCCTGTGAAATGTTAAATAAGTCTTATGAAGCCACTTAACGGAGGGACTCTGAAGACGAGGAGCTCTGAGGCTGAAGACCGGAGAGGAAGAGGAGGATGTGCGACAGGATTTCTCAGATACTTGTTGGTGTACTGGCGAGGGTTCCTCAAGGCGTACGTGAGATAAATGCTGAAACCACGTCAGACGTTATTCCAGCTGGATAAAAGAGGTTTTTATGACAGTATTCCTACTTTAAGGGAAAAGTTCAATCTGAATAAATGGATGAACAGAAACAGGTGGGTTCTAGATGCACAGTGATGGAGCCATGGTCCAGGTCCAGGACCAGGTCCAGGTCCTGGTCCAAGTCCAGGTCCAGGTCCAGGTCCTGGTCCTGGTCCAGGTCCAGGTCCGAATCCAGGTCCAGGGGCGGTTGATATATGGGCCTCTATTGTAAACAGGAAATGATCTCCGACCAAAACAAACTCACTAAAGTCGCTCTAGAGCTTCATTGGTGGCTGAGAAATAGGACCTCCATAGAAAGGGAAAAGGCTGAATGGACGGAGCTGAAAGGAACCGGTGTTCTGTCTGATTCTTAGGTCCGATCTTTAATACCTGTTGATACTTGATGTAGATGGTTGCTGGTGTCGTGGTGATGATTGAGGTCTGATGAAGAGGAGGCTTTCATAGAACGGATTCATCATGCAGAAAATGAATTGTTGGTAAAACCAGCTGATCGTATTATTGAGGACGTCGCCGAGGAACGAGACCATGAACAGACTGAGGGACGCAACCAGAGAGGATTGTGGGAAAAAATATCCAGAGACGCTATTGACTGCTGCTTAAAAACGGAGTATTCATCACTGCCAAACCGTCAATATACACACAACTACACACATACACACATCAATACAAATACACCCACCGACCACACACACACACACACACACACACACACACACACATACACACACACACACACACACACACACACACACACAAACACACACACACACACACACAAACACACAGACACACACAAACACACATGAACACACATACATACACAAACAAACACACACAAACACACAAACACACACAAACACACACACATGAACACACACATACACAAACAAACACACACACACACACACACACACACACACACACGAACACACACACACACAAACACACACACACACACACAAACACACAAACACACACAAACACACACACATGAACACACACATACACACACACACACAAACACACACACACACACACACACACATGAACACACACACACAAACACACACAAACACACACACACACACACACACAAACACACACACACACACACACAAACACACAGACACACACAAACACACATGAACACACATACATACACAAACAAACACACACAAACACACAAACACACACAAACACACACACATGAACACACACATACACAAACAAACACACACACACACACACACACACACACGAACACACACACACACAAACACACACACACACACACAAACACACAAACACACACAAACACACACACATGAACACACACATACACACACACACACAAACACACACACACACACACACACACATGAACACACACACACAAACACACATGAACACACACACACACACAAACACACACACACACACATGATGTTTTGTTCTTCCAGCTGGGTTAATTGAAATGAACATTATGAAATCCAATAATTGAACCGTCTTTGAAGTCGACTTCAAAGGACGAACACAAAAATCATTTAAGGACAAACAGGAAGTTCATGAAGACGTTATTTGTCAACATGTCGATAATGCTGCGCTTAAAGTTGTGAAACTCATCAGGGAGAACCGAGAGATCCGACACGAGCTGAATAAAGTCCAAGCAGGTTCTGATGTCGGTTCTGGCCTTAAACCAGAGGTTCTGTTAAGCCAGAGGTTCTGTCAAAACAGAGGTTCTGTTAAACTAGAGGTTCTGTTAAATCAGAGGTTCTGTTAAGCCAGAGGTTCTGTTAAATCAGAGGTTCTGTTAAACTAGAGGTTCTGTTCAACCAGGGGTTCTGTTGACTGAGATGTGTGCCGTCATCTTCTAAATTCCACGGACTGCTCCTTTAAGAAAATCCTCTCCTGTTCGTTCTGCTCAGACGTTTGAGGAGGATCCAGGATCCCTGGAAAGTAATCAGTCAGAGTCTCTTCTGACATTTAACTGTGGTTTTCATCGGTACCGTCCAGAACTAGAGTGTGTTTATGAAATAACCTCTGATCTCCAGAGCGACGTTTGTGAGGTCACTCGTCAAAGTGACACGAGACTTTTTCAGACTGAACAAGTCTCATACTTCACGGGCTTTTGTTAGGATCTCTGCTCACCTCCTTTGATTTCTAGTTATTCCAAACTACAGCTGGCTCCTTCACTGAAGCCTGAATTCACTGCGAAGCAGAACATCGGTGCTCACAGGTCCAAACACTTCGCCTCGCCTGCGATCAGCTATTGTGTCCCTCCTCTTGAAAAGCGCCCGCTCAGCAGAATCCTCGCATTGATTCACAGCTTCATTCTGCTTGCAGTGGCTTTCCGGTGCCGGCTCTGCCTCTGTGGACCCAAGATGCGAGCCAGTAACAACTCAGGCTTCTCCATCTGCCAACATTTACCCTTTATTAGCCAACATTTCTCACGGGTGCTCTTTGCTGGCCGACTCCTCGCCGGCGCCGGGCGCAGAGACGCTCCCGCGTCGCTGATGTGATTTGTTTGCAGCTCATTAGATGAACAATCCTCCAGGTGCGACGCCTCCGTCCTCCAGCCGGCGCTGATCATGTGTGGGAAATCAATACAGCGGGTAGTTTACACGTGGGTCCAGCCCGTGATGAGACCGCCGGCGTTCAAACCCCCTGAGGGAAGCGAGATAAGAACCGGGCCGAGGGGTCGTCACTATTTATGACGCCACCAACATGCCGTTAAAGTCAGAGCGGTAAACAATGATTAAAGAACGCCGGGAGAGTCGGCAACGAGGCTTCGGTACATTTTTCTAAATGAGATATTTATTCCGCCTCTCCACTCGATCCACAGACCCGAGGTTCTGGTGCTGCTGGTTGTTCTCTCTGTTGTAAGGGCAGTCCCTCAGCTGCTGGCGCCGCCGATCAGACGGTCACATGAGGGTCCATTATGAAGAAGCTGCGGCAGAGTTGTGGGAAATTAAAGGCGGACCAACGCGAAAGGGGAAGAACGTTAAGAGAAACGTTTGACACGATGAACGAGATAAATAACGGCGAGGGACGCTCTGCTGCCGAAACACAACGTCACGCCTCATCAGGCTCAGATTGGACGCTACGGATTTCCGAGGCGGTGCTTCCGGATTCTGGTGCTCACAAATCACAGCGCCTCACAAACCACCTTGGTTCCATTCCCGAGGCAACGACAAACTTTTATCGTCTTTTCTCTGGCTTTGTCCTGTTGTTTTAGTCCGAGTGCCGGTTTTGGTCTCCAGTGCTGGTCTGGACCGGCGCTGATAATGAAGCTTTGGCTGACAATTCTGGACGATGTGTCACAAACCTTTAGGGCTCGTCCACAACAACCAAGCAGTCCGAGCTCCGGCTCTGCGTCGGTCTTACAGATCGAACAACTGAAATCGGCTGCTTCTGCCTGCTCCTCTCTCTGCTGATGGTCCGAGGTCTCCCAACATCTCATCTGGATCCAGGCGGGAAATGATGCCTGGACCCAGATGAAAAAGAGCATCAGACGGCCAACGCTGTAGATGGATGCCAGGGACGGATGCTGGGGACGGATGCTGGGGACGGATGCCGGGGACGGATGCTGGGGACGGATGCTGGGGACGGATGCTGGGGACGGATGCCGGGGACGGATGCTGGGGACAGATGCTGGGGACGGATGCTGGGGACGGATGCTGGGGACGGATGCTGGGGACGGATGCTGGGGATGGATGCTGGGGATGGATGCTGGGGACGGATGCTGGGGACGGATGCTGGGGACGGATGCTGGGGACGGATGCCGGGGACGGATGCTGACGATTGAGCTGCCAGGCCAGAGGAATTTGGTCCTTGAACGAGATTCTGGATCCCAGTTTATTTGGGGCAGTTGGGACAAAAGAGGAGGTGTCTGAGGGGGTGGCGGGGGGCGGAGCCTAGCTGAGCAGGTAGATCAGTTGTCCCAGCATCTTACGCTACTCGCCCCAGGTCCTGGAGCAAGACCCTGGAACTGTGGCTCCCTTGTACTTGTATGACTAGGTGATGATTAAACATTGGATTTGGGGAAAGAGGACATCCAGTTGGTCGTTGCGACAGAGGAAGATGCAGAGGACAGGGGAAGGTGAAAGCAGATCCGCTGTAAAGGTAACAGCTCAAAGAAGAAGAAAAAGAGGAAGAGGAAGTCTTGCTCAAAGACACGGTGTGCAGGGCGGTCCAGGACGGTGCTGCTGATCTTCTGATTGGACGACGCCCACTCCACCTCCGGCTACAGGAGGACTCTAAACATGGAGACTCCACCTGCTGAGGATGGAGCCACGGACCTTCCAACAAGTGCAGCATTGTTCTGGTTCCACTCAGAACATGTCGCACTCCTTGATGAAACCCCCCGCCGAGCCGGAGCGCCAGAGACGATCAGCTTTTAAAGTCGTTGAGTCTCTGCTGATGGACCTGCAGTCGTGTCGAATTAATCAAGACGTTTGTCCAAGTCTGCAATTCACTCCTTTAAGAGCTTTTCTCCTAATCAACTGACTGAGAGGAGTTACTCCTCCAACCGCCGACCTTCTGACTCTGATGAAGGGTCACCTCCTCAACCACAGAACAACCCGCCGTTAATCAAATATATGTATATATATATGTATATATATATACATATATATATGTATATATATGGCGATCGGACTATATATATATACATATATATATGTACATATATATACATAGAGAGAGAGAGAGTATAAGAACAGAGATAAAGAAGAAGACGATGACAGAACAGAGATAAAGAAGAAGACGATGACAGAACAGAGATAAAGAAGAAGACGATGAGAGAACAGAGATAAAGAAGAAGACGATGAAAGAACAGAGATAAAGAAGAAGACGATGACAGAACAGAGATAAAGAAGAAGACGATGAGAGAACAGAGATAAAGAAGAAGACGATGAGAGAACAGAGATAAAGAAGAAGACGATGAAAGAACAGAGATAAAGAAGAAGACGATGACAGAACAGAGATAAAGAAGAAGACGATGAGAGAACAGAGATAAAGAAGAAGACGATGAAAGAACAGAGATAAAGAAGAAGACGATGAGAGAACAGAGATAAAGAAGAAGACGATGACAGAACAGAGATAAAGAAGAAGACGATGACAGAACAGAGATAAAGAAGAAGACGATGACAGAACACAGATAAAGAAGAAGACGATGACAGAACAGAGATAAAGAAGAAGACGATGACAGAACAGAGATAAAGAAGAAGACGATGACAGAACAGAGATAAAGAAGAAGACGATGAGAGAACAGAGATAAAGAAGAAGACGATGAGAGAACACAGATAAAGAAGAAGACGATGACAGAACAGAGATAAAGAAGAAGACGATGACAGAACACAGATAAAGAAGAAGACGATGACAGAACAGAGATAAAGAAGAAGACGATGACAGAACAGAGATAAAGAAGAAGACGATGACAGAACAGAGATAAAGAAGAAGACGATGACAGAACAGAGATAAAGAAGAAGACGATGACAGAACACAGATAAAGAAGAAGACGATGACAGAACAGAGATAAAGAAGAAGACGATGACAGAACACAGATAAAGAAGAAGACGATGAGAGAACAGAGATAAAGAAGAAGACGATGAGAGAACAGAGATAAAGAAGAAGACGATGACAGAACACAGATAAAGAAGAAGACGATGAGAGAACAGAGATAAAGAAGAAGACGATGAGAGAACAGAGATAAAGAAGAAGACGATGAGAGAACAGAGATAAAGAAGAAGACGATGACAGAACAGAGATAAAGAAGAAGACGATGACAGAACAGAGATAAAGAAGAAGACGATTAGAGAACAGAGATAAAGAAGAAGACGATGACAGAACACAGATAAAGAAGAAGACGATGAGAGAACCGAGATAAAGAAGAAGACGATGAGAGAACCGAGATAAAGAAGAAGACGATGACAGAACAGAGATAAAGAAGAAGACGATTGCAGCGGGGGACTGTGACCATAAACCCCCTTAAACATGAATCAAATCCGTGAGAAAAGGACAAACAACAA
>JBBDHG010000118.1:582500-627500 GCA_037951165.1 Lophius americanus
GTGTGTGTGTGTATATGTGTGTGAGTGGGTGTGTAACTGTGTGTGTGTGTGTGTGAGTGTGTGTGTTAATGAGTGTGTGTGTGTGTGAGTGTGTGTGTTAATGAGTGTGTGTGTACGTGTGTGTGTGTGTGTGAGTGTGTGTGTTAATGAGTGTGTGTGTACGTGTGTGTGTGTGTGTGAGTGTGTGTGTGTGTGAGTGTGTGTGTTAATGAGTGTGTGTGTAGGTGTGTGTGTGTGTGTGTGAGTGTGTGTGTTAATGAGTGTGTGTGTTAATGAGTGTGTGTGTACGTGTGTGTGTGTGTGTGCTGATTGGGATGTTTTACCAAACATGCTTTAAGGAATAAAAGCTTAAAACCAGTGATATTCTCCACAGTAACGGAGCTGGTTCTGGTTCTGGTTCTGTTGTTTCCTCGGGTCTCATCAACAGTTCAAATACGTGACACAGCCTGGAAAAGGGCGCCATACTCAAACGGAAGAATGTCCTCGCCACTCGGTGTCCCTGAACGCCGTCATGATGACGAAGATCTCCCGTCGTTCACGTCTCTCTTCAGCTGACGCTCAGTCAGACTGATTGACAGCTGTCTAACCGGATATCTTTGATACTGTCTGTCCGTCTCCTCTCTCATTGCTGACGATAAGATGAACGATTCCATGGAATCTGTAGAAAGTCCGATCGCCGGTTCCACCACGATCTTTGGTGCCTTTCTCCCCTCAACCTCTGACCTTTAACACAAACCCCTCCACAACACAAGCTGAGCCCGCCCACCTGTCACATCACATTTTTCGGACTCCTGAAATCTGGACTGATGTTCCAGAAACCAGATCCAGACTCAACAACCAATCAACCTCCTGTACTTAGGGTCTCATCATTCTGAGGGTCTCATCTCCACTAAACCTGTCCTCTGCTGAAGGTCATACCTGCTGACCGTCATGTCTGACCCCTCTGCTCAGGCTCAGGAGAAGTCAGGAACAAACTCAGGCTTTGTTCAGCTAAACCTGCTAGCCAGCAGGTTAGCTTCACAGTGTAAGTTACCGTAGTAACTAACTCAGAGTTTTACCTCGTCTCAGGCTTAACAAACTCAGAGTTCCAACTAAACATGCTCTCTGGATTAAACCTAAGGTCTTGGACGATGCCTCCTCTTCTTCTTCATCACCTTCTTCTTCGGATGAGGCTGACATACTTTCAGTTTCATCATTTGCCAGTTGGAAACCGGCGTAGTTTTAAACGCGACTCTTCAAACTGATCCAATTCCCTCGCTTTAGCAACATGGAGGTACTCGATTGGATATGAATACAAACACACACACACACACACACACACACACAGGTAGAAGAACAGCGGGACTCACCTTGGTCTAGAGACTTGGCGGGAACCCAGCTTTTGAAGTAGTCATCCTGAGTGGAAACACAAGACAGGAAAGTGGGTTATGAAAGAGTAGAGGCACGCTGAGACGAAGGCAGAATTATTCTTGAGCGCTGAGAGAGAGAGAGAGAGAGAGAGAGAGAGAGAGAGAGAGAGAGAGAGAGAGAGAGAGAGAGAGAGAGAGAGAGAGAGAGAGAACAGACTGAAGCTCACCACGGAGACCTCCTGTCCTCATTTTACGGCTCTTTTCTTATTCTCTACCTGTGTTTCGTAAAAATTAGTGATTGCGGGAGAAAATGGATCCTTGCTGAGACGCCGCGGAACAAAGACCAAGAAAAAACTGTCCAAACTGAATTTGGAATTTAAAAACAGGATTAATGCCGTCTCTGTGAGCAGAAGCTGAAAGAGAGGACACGCGTGTCTTTGAGGGGACGGATCATGTTGTGGGAACCGTCAAGAAGAATTTTTAAAGTCCTTTAACGAAGATTCCGCTTTGTTTCTCACAGAATTTGTTCTGCTGTCGGGGAAACGCGTCAAATATTTCCGTGAAAACATCAAACAGTTCAATCATATCTCTAGAAGGGGGCGTGGCCTCTTCCCTTGGTCATAAAGTAACCTAAAAGGAACAAATTGAACCCGGGGTCTAAAGTATTAGTTTTTTTTGATGATTTGGCAGAAAGACGAAGAGTCGCTTCACCTTTGACCCTTTAATATCCTCATAGAAGAAAAAAAAATAACACGGAAAAAATGATTTCTTTCATATTTTATTTATTTATAAAAATCTTAAAATGTTTTTTCCTAAATTGAACCAAATATGACAAATTATTAAATCCCGTATGTTTTAAACAGTAAAAATGTCAGACTCTTATTTCCTGATAAAATAGTCAGTTTCAATTAGATTAGCTCGACCTTTTGGTAAAATAATGTTTTTTTTCAAAACAATCTTTTTAATAAAACTTTTAGACATTTTTGGTTGAATCAAAAAAATCTTTATGCTCAAAGAAAAGCTATTATTCTACTTTTAAATCCTCCTTATGGAACTTATGGAACAGGGATTTCTCAACAGCAATAGTTAATCGCTCCTCCTCAGGGGGTCTGGTGACCGGTGGTGAACCCCAGGGCTCTATCCTCGGCTCCTTACTTTTTAGAATACACATGCTGACACTGTGTCAGATTAAAAACAGGTTTAGTCACATTTCTCAATAAGAAATAGACACTCAAATCAGCTCAACTAAACGTAAACAGGGTTAAAAACATGGCTTGTGAAGTCTTCTCCTGCACCATGACCATCTTCCAGCGGAGCCACTCTAGCATGAAGAGGGAATGTGTCTGAAAAGAGCCGAAGTTCTGCAGGTCTGAGAAGGTCGACCAGCTGATTCAGACTCCTTGACCTCAGACAGAGCCGCCGCCAGGAGAACAGAAACGAGGTCAGACCACTTATTTATTCTTCTTCCTCCGCCTGATACACACTCCAAAAGATGATTTTCTCTATTCATGTTTCATCAGTTTATAGCTACATAGACTTTGTGTTAGGATGGATGTTTTGAAAGATCGTTGTCTATTCCTGACACTAGGGGGAGATTTATCCCTAAAAAAGTTCAGGCCATAATTTGTGAACCTTTGATTGGGATAAATAAAGCATATATCATATTTTACTCACTTTGTGGAGCTTTTTTTTTTTCATACATAAGATGCTGTTGGCGTTACATCACATTTAATTTGAGGAGTTAAATCAGCGGGGGTTGCTTGTACAATTGGTTATCAGACGTAATAACGGGCTATTAGAAGTTATTAGAGGTTATAATGGGTTATTAGTGGTTAACAGATGTTATAAGGGGTTAATAGAGGTTATAATGGGTTATTAGTGGTTATTAGAGCTTATAATGGGTTATTAGTGGTTATTAGAGCTTATAATGGGTTATTAGTGGTTATTAAAGGTTATAATGGGGATTAGAGGTTGTTAGAGGTTATAATGGGTTATTAGTGGTTATTAGAGGTTATAATGGGTTATTGGTGGTTATTAGGCGGTTTGTGAGTCTAAAGTTTCTGAAAAGCGTCATGTTCACTGACTAATGAAACTTTATACACTGATAATCTACAGAATCTCTACAGGAAATAGTGAAATCTATGAAGCGACTACTGCAACATTTTTAATATGCAAAGCAACCAGATTGTTGCTGAGCGGCAACTCAACCTGCATCTAAATGAGCAGCACCTCTCCAGCTCGCCAACAACGCCTCAGAGATAGTCAGACAAAGACGGCGTCACCTGGGTCCTCCTGAATGGTAATGCAACATGTCCCAGAAAAGTATCATCAGGCAGAATCACAATAAATAGACTTACCTCTGCTTCCTTTAAGTGAGTGCAGAGGAGGAGGAATGCAGGGAGAGAGAGGAAAAAAAAAAGGGTCACTGATAACGGCAACAGTAGACGACGGCTATGAGATCTCCTGCAGCCTCCTTACTCCTCCTGCATACTGAGCTCAGCTCCTCAGATTAACTTAATAGGATTCTGATTCTGAGGGTGGTAGAATACCAAAGGTCTCACAAACACACACACACACATGCACACACACATACACGCCCACAGGTACACACACACGCAAACACACACACACACTGACAGCATTATGAGATAGCTTTATTTGAAGTGGCTTGTAATATCAACTTCATCCAGGGAAAATAGTATTCACTTAAGGTCAAAGCACAGAATCACCGGCGAGGGGATGAAGACGAGCGAGGAAGGGAAGCTGTGCAGAGAGAAAAAGAAGTAAGTGAATGTAGTCCAGTTACAATGTCAAGGAGGAAAGGAAGGTGTCGTATGATTTTCTGTCCGAATGAGGATCGAGAATGTTTTCAAAAAAGGGAACTACAGGTCAGACGAAGAGGATGGTCAGACGAAGAGGATGGTCATCCTCAGTTCCCGAGAGGCAAGAGGAAGATCAGAATTTTATAAGAAGAACTGGCTGAAAAAACAAGCTGGTTGGAAATCTGGCTGAAAAACAAAAATATCTATTTTAAAAATTGGGATGATGCTTTGGCAGCGACACTTCAGCGAGATGAAAGGCAGTGTTTGTGAAGTGGAGAGGAGGAGGACAGACTCTTCCTCTCAAGGAGGGATGTAACAGATCAGATTTAATGGATTTCAATATGTATCCTTTTTATGCTGTTCTATCATTGGCCAAAACACAGGAAGTAATGCTCCAAAGGAGGATGTCCTCCCTAACCAATCAGCAACCAGAATACATGATTTTCAAGGTCCAATGAGAATGTCCACATGTCCTCTTCAGATCTCCACCACTGTGAGGCGCTAGAGTGAGACGTACTGGTGGTAAAGGAGAGACTGATTCACTGAAAGCTACTTTCAGAGAGAACTAAAATAATATATTTTATATAAGCATTATCCAAAAAAGCTTAGCCGTTAGCCTGAAACCATGAAAAGCTTTCCAGCTAGGATGGATTAGCAAAAGTGTTTTATTTTTGTGTCTGTGTAGCCAAGGGTTGTTGACACACTTTCACTTTGAAACTACAAAAAAATAAAACACACAGGTATGGAGCGTAACACCAGTAGGACTGCCTATACGTCATCTGTATAGCACTTTGAGATTTGATCCAAATGTAAAGTGCATTATAAATTAAATGAATTATTATTATTATTATTATTTGTCTCGTCAAAGCAGAACACTGGACCCCTTGTGGGCCACAGGAAGAGTAGTTGCTACATATTATAGTGACTAAAGGGGAAAAATAAATAAATAAAACACTCAAAACACACTAGATAACTCAACATCCACTCCATACCTTCAAAATAAGAGCACTTAAAATATCCGCAAAAACTGCTTGGAAACAGGAAACATAAAATCTGGTGCCTTAGCTGAGGCCAAAAATGAAAAAAAAAAGATTCCATGTGTTTATCAGGTTAAAGGTAAGGAGGATTTTTAACATTTGTTGTAAAAATAATATATATTGGCTAAACATCTAATTTAATTACATTTTAAATCTCTGATCTCAAACATATAATACTTATTCCTGTGACACCTGGATAATTTACAACATGGTTTTGAATCATTTTTGAACTCGTGTGTTTATGAATGCACCAGAGTTTATCCTGTCTCCTGTCTTCAGTTATTAGCCTGTACCTTTTCCAGCAGACGACTGCAGGTCACATGATGTCTCCTGACGTGCTCACTGTTCCTACATCCTGCTGTTCTTCAAGGTTCACAGCACTTCCTGCCAGCCCTCTTATTATTCGAGTCCCACGCGTGACCTTTCCTTCCCAAGACTCTCATTAATATTTCACTGTTCTCATCACAGGAGTTGACCGGAACATTTACCTCGCTGCACAAAACAATCCCATTCGGCCGTTTACAGCTGTCACACGCAGAAAAACCCGGCGTTTATAGGTGGAACCGGGAACGTGGGAGGTTATTTACTCAAATGGAAAATTCTAGGAGTTGGATGCTGAGAACAGATGTGACTGTTTTTTTTTACGGGTTTAATTAAAATCTTTTGCTGCCTGCAGTTTTTTTCTCGGCGTCTCTTTTGAAAGTCTGGATAGTTTGACGGGATGTTTTGTGTTCAGAGCCCTGCAGAGAACGAGATATTCTTACGCAGCAGTTACGACGCCCTCAGGAGAGAAAACAGCGTATCTCTCAGTAAGGAAATATTGAATGAAATCACATTTGATGCAGGTTGTAAAAAAATGTTTTGCTCATTAATCCGTCAGGGATCAGATTCTTAATGTGGTAAATGATAAAAGTTGTTCTTCTGACATGAATGTGGATTCTTGTGTTTTTGAAGAGAACGATTATCGGATTAAATGTTCATTTATCCCAGGAACCCGAAAAGACTAGCTAGCCAGACAGACACCAGTACACACTGGTAAATACCAGTAGATACCAGTAAATACCAGTAGTGCTTGTGTGTGTGTGTGTGTGTGTGAGTGGTTGTTTGTGAGTGTGAATGTTTATGTGTATTATCTCCCAGGTACCCAACCCTAGAAACCGAGTCTCAAAAGTGACCAAAAAACTAGCGCGAATACAAACGTTTTGAATTCAATAAAATTCAAGTGAAATTAGTGAAAAGGAATTTTTTTTATACTGCCTGATCTTCTTTACTGAGATGTAGAACCGCTGGAAAGGGTGTGTCTTGCAAAGTGACAAAGATAAACTGGGCCCAACCAAGAGGAAAAACAAGTATGTGTGTGTGAGAGTGTGTATGTGTGTACGTTTGTGTTTGTGAGGTTGTGTGTATGAGTGTGTGTGTCTGTGTATGTGAGCGTGTGTGTGTGTGTGTGTGTGTCTGTGTGTGTGTCTGTCTGACTGAGTGTGTTAAAATAGTTACAGCCCTGCCGACAGTGTTGGCCGGGTCTGTCATTCTCGGGGGATGAGGATGAGGATGAGGTCGAAGATGCAGATCTGCACTCTGGCTGGAAACTGACCTGCATTGAAAAATTTACTCGGCGCTGGAATCATTTCATTCACTGCTTTGAAACCTTCTTCCTTTTGTTCCTCATCCTCAACCTTTCAGCCACAGTCTCTGATTGGCTCGCCTCTCCTCTTCCTCTCATTCATTCATCTCTGTGCTGTTGAACACGAGATAAATAAAGTAGATGCAGGCTGGGGAACATACGACTATAACGTTCCTCGCTGCTGCATCTGCAAGACCATTGGAGGAGTTGGCCGGAGAGGAGAGAACACGTGGACGAAAGAACGTTCTCTGGGAACAGGAGAGGTTAGGGAACATGGAGAGGGAGGAGGAGAGCAGAGCGGCAGCAGAGAGGAAGAGGAACCGGGCAGAGTTTTCCTTCCTGTGAGTTTGTCCACTACAGAGTCTGACTGGGGGGCAACATCGTTTAATGACGCACAGGAAACACACACACACATACACACACACACACACACACACAGTACGCGTGGTCAGGTTTATAAATGTTAGCGTCGATGCTAAAATGTCCTGTGGCTCCAGAGTTTGTTGGTTTGTCTTTTTGATCTATTTCTTTTCTTCTCTCTCGCTCAGAGAAGTAGAATTCATAAAAACCCAAACACGGTTCTGATGTTTTCTAGCAGTGACTTCCTCTGGACTGAAACGCTCTGCAGGATCCGACTAACCAATTATCACATCACTGCCAATCTACTCTCCCTAAAAGGAGACAAATGACCTCCTTACTCCTGCAAAAAAACCTCCACTCCTCTCTGCTCAGCTTTTCATTCCCACAACCAACCTCATCCATCACCCTCTCTCTCCCTCCCTGTGTCTCTCTCTCCTTCAGTCTCTCTCCCTCCCTGTGTCTCTCTCTCTCTTTCAGCCTCTCTCCCTCTCTCCCTCCCTGTGGCTCTCTTTCTCTCTCAGCCTCTCTCCCTCTCTGTCGCTCTCTCTCCTTCAGTCTCTGTCCCTCCCTGTCGCTCTCTCTCTTTCAGTCTCTGTCCCTCCCTGTCGCTCTCTCTCCTTCAGTCTCTCTCCCTCCCTGTGTCTCTCTCTCTCTTTCAGCCTCTCTCCCTCTCTGTCGCTCTCTCTCTTTCAGTCTCTCCCTCCCTGTCGCTCTCTCTCTTTCAGTCTCTCCCTCCCTGTCGCTCTCTCTCTTTCAGTCTCTCCCTCCCTGTCGCTCTCTCTCTTTCAGTCTCTCCCTCCCTCCCTCCCTCCTGTTTTATATGTATCTCTGTTTTTGTGTTGTTTGTTTACTTTTCAGATATTTTTCTGAAAAGATTTGGAACTTAATTTAGACGACTGCTGTATAAATAGTAATAGTATAAAAGTTATTATTGTCGATGGGAGAGCACAGATAATGTTTACTTCGCCTGCAAAATATATCAAAGTATAAGAAAAACACTAAAATAGCTTAGTTGAGAGTAGAACTGGTCTTTGGGTCTTTAGATGTTTCCTCATAATTGAATTTAAACTAATCTATACAAATAAAGTGACACACAGAGAAAAGCTTCTGTGTGTCGCCTGAGAATAAATCTATAATGACTCTAAGTGAATGAATTTTATATCAAATAAAATGCATCTTGGAAAAAAAACTGGGACGTTGGTCTTGAAGGAGCTGCTGGATCATGTCGTCTACGTAAAAGGAATATTTCTCAGAACACGTTTCTGTGGATGATTTACTCCTCGCGGTGTCGTGGACTAAACCTTCCTGTTAATCTCAAAGGTCAGCGCTCTCTTCGCAGAAGCTTTCATGCCCTCGTTCTTCTGTGGTGAGCGCCGTCTTCGGTGCTGTTGGGTCACTCCAGGCTCTCCTCCTGGAACGGTAACGACATTCTGAGTGTTTCTGTCCAACGTTTCCTCTCAACTCTGACGGGATCATTTTCTCCAGCTCGTGCCGAGAATCTGATTGGAGGACTCTTACGGAGGGGGTTATTACTTGGGCTTGATTTGTACAACCCTTCAGCCGTGAGACAGACGAAAGTCTCCACTCCCACCATTCTGGTTCCACCGATACGTGACGGTTTGACTTCTGACGGTGTGACTGAAGTCAGCTGGTAAAGACCAGACTCAGACTTTAATCTTCAACTCATTTCCAAATGAACTTCCTTCCATGTTCTACCTGGATTGTCGATGTTAGTTTATGCTAGTGGTCATAAAAACCTCTTCCAAGTCCAGATCAGTCCAAATATAAGCTAATAGTTATATATAAGAAAGTAAGGTCCACACAGGGTTAAATATTAAAGTTAAAGTATTACTGCTTCATTTGTTTCTACTTTTTTTTCTAACCAGTCAAATAAAAAAATGTAATTCTTACAATTTCTGATTGATCCAGGTTAAGCTGGATTGATGCAAAGGTACAGGAGGAAGTAGAGTTCCTGTGAGCAGCTCTTGCTGCAGAAGCACGGGCGGGCTATTCTGACTGATGTCGCATCGGTGGCGGCGTTCAGGGTGGGACTTGAGGAACGGGGTCACTCCACGCTGCTGTAGGGTGAGATTTTCAGAGGAAGGGCCGGGTCCAGTACAGGTTTGGTACAAACTGGAGGATTAAAATGTTTAATTTGAATATAAATATATAAGTTTTATTATTTCCCCACACTGCTTTGCATTGACACTGTCCCCACCCAAAAGATCAACATGTCAATCAAGATGTTTGGGGTTGCGATCCCTGGCTGATATCAATATGTATGCCCTGGTATTTATACCACTAGATTTGAGCTCCACTTCCATCATGAAACCGCAAAAGTTGTAGTTCCTATACATATAAAAAGCAGATGAGGTGAAAAAAGCTGACGTAACATTTATTGTTTGGATCCAAAATGTCTTAGTTTTTATTGAATCAAAAAGAGAAATGATCCAAACAAACAAACATAGAAGACGGCCATGATAATAGAAATCTAATGCAACAAATTGCCTTTGAAATGTAGAAGTTTTGCTTTTTACACTGCAGCTGTTAAATGCGGAGGAGCATGAAAACAACAGAACTTGTCAGAACGTATCTCCTGCAAACAGTCGACACTAAATCAGTCAGACTTAAGGAAGGAGTCGGTAAGACCCGGCAGGTTTTTCTTGGAGTGGAGGTCAACCTGCAGACACGAGGCTCGGCCAGGACTCCCTGTCATTAATAATAGATGACACAACATCCCAGGAGATTACCTTGACACGGCTAAAGGTCTGCTGCCGCCGCCAGACATTCAATAAGCTGAGGAAACAAATTGTCAGGAATATGTCAGGAAGTGGAGTCTCTTGTCTTCAGGTCTGTCAGACGGTTCCACTTCAAGTACGGGTCCTTGGTTCTGTTATCGGTCAGGTGAGCTCCAGGCAAGAGACAGAAGATAATTAGACTCAGCTGCTGCCGATTGTTTCCAGTCACAGCTCGCACACAGAGCTTCACATGTGGGGCTTCGTCTCTCTCTCCTGTAGCAGATGTGGCTGCTGTGATTGAGAAGAGCGAAAATCGTAAACTGGTAACAGCACAAGGATCAGCTGTTACTTTGTTGTGCAGAACAGACAGTAATATTTAGGAGGAAACTACCAAAAGATGTGGAGCATCTCTCTTCCTCTGCTTCCTTTTTGAATTACAGACACTCATAAAAGCTGATGAGCCACGATGAAGATGTGGGAAAGAGTCGAAGAGGCTAGGATGAGAAAAGAGGAGACAATCTGAGAGCCCATGTCCAGAAAGATCCCAGAAGATCACCGCAGCTGAGATGTTTGCTTTGAGAGTGACGATGGAGAAGTTCAGAAGGAAGAAGTTTCAGAAGGAGCTGCATTGTGTCTTTGCGGAGAAAACTTAGGACGGAGTCGGGAAGGAGAAATAGTGTGACAGCAGTGAGGTTTGCAGTGACGGATTGGTACAAGGTGGAGGTGGGACTGCACCAAGGATGGCCTCTGAGCCCCTTCTTGTTTGCTATGGTGATGGACAGTCTGACAGAGGAGGTGAGCAGGAGTCTCCGTGGACTATGATGTTGGTGGAGGACATGTGATGTGTAGTGAAAGCAGGTGGAGAAGAATCTGGAGAGGTGGAGGTATGCACTGAAGAGAAGGGGAATGAAGGTCAGTGGCAGCGAGACAGAATACATGTGTGTGAATGAAAGGGAGGCAGAAGGAGGTTAGGATGGAGGAGGTGCAGGAGTTTAAGGACTTGGGCTCAACTGTTCAGAGCAACAGGAAGTGTGAAGAAGATGTGAAGAAGTGAGTGAAGGCATGTTGGAGTGAGTGGAAAGTTGTGTGAGGAGTTATCTGTGACAGAAGAGGAGCAGCAGGAGTGAAGGGAAAGGTTTCCAGGATGGAGGTGAGAGAAGTTCTGCTGGATGGTTTAGAGACGGTGGTTCTGAGCAGCAGACAGGAGGCAGAGATGAAGATGTTCAGATGTTCTCTGGGAGTGAGGAGGAAGGACAGGATTAGAAAGGAGACATCAGAGGGACAGTCCAGGTGAGACGTCCTGGAGACAAAGTCAGAGAGGACAGACTGAGATGGTTCTGACCCGTGAAGAAGAGGAGGGATAGTGGATCTGCTGGTAGAAGGATGCAGGAGATGGAGTTGCAGGTTTCTGGATGTGGTGAGAGAGGACATGCAGTTGTTTTTGTGATAGCCGAGGATGTAGAGGACAGGGGGAGATGGAAACAGATGAGCTGCTGTGGAGATCAGCTAAAAGAACTTTAAAAAAGTTAAATTGGCTGTTATAGGATCCATATGATGCGCTGGAAAGGTCATAAGATGAGGAAATGGAGATGAACATCCAGACGAGTAAAGTAGCAGAAATTATTGTAAAAATGTATGTGAAGTGGAGGAAATTATTCAAAAAGCGATAGGAATGGTGACGCTGCTCTAAGTTCACTTTTAAAATTCAAATCAGTCCCTTAACTTCCTGCATAAAACTCTCCCTTCTGACTGCCGACCTGCCAGCGTCCTGAAACCCACAGCGATACGGCTGCTGTGGAAACGACCGGGGTGTTAAACCAATCACACGCCGGCGCTCTTATCTGCCTTCACCGGTGGGGAAACAAGGGAAGAGCTCCGGAGGATGAAGAGATAAATGGACTGTCCTCACTCAGAGTGCATTACTCCGATACGGTTCATCATTTCCTCCTCCGCTGTAATTCCCCTCAGTAAAGTTTACGGAATATCCACCTTCCTCAGCTTGTTGGAGCTCCTGTAAACTACACTCAAAAAAATAGTAATCAGGATTAGTTCCAATTTTACTTTTTAGGGTTATTTCAATTTAATTTCCTGGATTAATTCCAATTTATCTTACTAGGTTTGATTCAACCTAGTTAAAAGGATTAGTTACAACTTGTCTTATTAGGGTTTATTCAACTTGATTTCCTGGATAAATCCCAATTTTATTTATTTGTTGTGTAACAATTTAGTAACATGGGTTAGTTCCAACATAATTTATTCGTGATGACTCAACCTAGTTATCTGGATGAGTTCCAATTTGTCTTATAGGGTTGATTCAACTTCATTACCTTGATTAGTTCCAACTTCATGTCCTGGTTTAATTTCAACCTGATTAATATGGTTGATTGAACTTAGTTACTTGGATAAACCCAAATCATTTATGTTGGCCCAAGAGAATTAACTGGTCCTGAAAGGAACCAATTTAATCATGTAGAATAACTTTGGTTTATTCAAATTGATCTGACAAATGCCCGTTGAGTGCAATAATAATGTAAACAATAACAGAAATGTGAGTTTCCATATAGGAGAAACAAACTCCATCCTATCAACGTTATGTTACATTATAAAGTGGTTTAGTAGATTAACTTCATGTCAATCCTACAAGATTTGATCAAGTTTATCCTGCAAACATGAAATGGTTTCATCAAGAGGTAAATAAACATTGAAGTAAGTGTCATTTCCATTTTTAACAGTGTAGTCAAGAGACTGTTACGCTTCGCTGTCTCCCTCACTTCCCTTCTACAACTCTTCCTCACTTGTCTTCATTCTGTTCTGACACTTTCTGTCTTTTTTACTCTCGTCTTTGTTGTCGGGTGTTCACGAGTTCATGTGGGTATAAAGTTCAAAGGAAGCTCTCATGTTCTACTCTGAGTGTGTGTGTGTGTGTGTGTGTGTGTGTGTGTGTGTGTGTGTGTTCATGTCTCAATGGATTTGTCAAACTAAATCCATGACAGATGAATGGAGACAGAACATCCACACTGGGCCTGAAACGTAGAAGAAAAAAAACCCAAACAGCTTTTCACAGGATTTTTTTTAAATGTTTGCTCTGTATAAACTGTGAATAAACATCGTGCCGGTTTTTGACTTTATTGCTGAGAAATGATATTATCATTTTTTTTTACCATTTCTGCTGATCTTTTAAGCTTTATTTAATAAAAAATAAAAAGTCAGCCTCAATCCAGAGAAGTAATATGTCGTCTATCTGCCCACAGAAAGTCAGGAGCTGAGAGTTGGGGGTTCCAGCAGTTCTTTACTGCATCGCAAAGACATAGAGGACATTTTTACAGGAGATGTGCTCAGCTAAAAACAGAGTTCCTTCAGACAGAAAGCTGTATGAAAGAAAGTGAAAACGCTGTGGAGGTCTGGTTAAGAGGCAGGAACGATCACAGCCGAGAGCAAACTGAAGCTGTGACATGGCTGATTTAACAAAAAATATGTATTGCAAGGTTTGCATTTTCAGGACCTGAAAACGAAACTGTCAAGTAAATGAAAGGTGGAAATGCTGTAAATATTTAGTTTGATGTGAAAAGCGTTGAGGTGTAACCGGCCCCTACAAGAGACGAGCAACAACTCCTCCTCACGTTCACTCCTCAGTATTCAGTCAGCAATCACCAATACCGTAAGCTTTTTGAGTGTGGGAGGGAGCTGTAATATCTGAAGGGAAACCATGAAGACAAGAGCAGATAAAAATTCGACACAGAAAGATGCAGAGCCATCTGGGTCTGAACCGAGAGCCTTCTTGCTGTGATAAAACAGTTCTGACCAAGACACCACTGAGTTTCTCTGTGTCTCTGTTTCACTGCTGTGCAGCAATAACCAAAAACCTCGTTTTTTTTGAGTTCATGACAGGAGTATCAAAAACTGCGCAGAAATACTGTCGACTTTCTCTGATTTCCATATTTATAAACATCAGAAGTACAGATCGAAAACGCACCGACAGACATTAACAATCAACACCCACACATACACACACATGCTGGTTTTTATTCTTTATGAGGACTTGCATTCTCATCATCCCTCCGGGGGACCTCCCTCTCTAGAGGGACCTCCCTCTCTAGAGGGACCTCCCTCTCTAGAGGGTCTACAGGTTTGAAAAAAAGTCACACATATACATGACTGCTGACACTTGAGAGAATGAAAAAGGATTTTAAGCAGAACTGAACTCCTTCGCTGTTACACCCCTCCTTCTCCACAACATAAGCCTGCATTATGCCTGATCAAAATTAGCCCTCACCCACACACACACACAGACACACACACACACACACAGACACACAAAAACACACACACACAAACAGCTCCACCACCCGCAGCAGCAGAGACCTAATTTCCTGCGTCTCTCAGGAGTTTAAAAGGCTTACTCAGGAGCAGAGGCAGGGAGGGAAACAAAGGAGAAGGGGAGAAGGTGCTGATGAGGGAAAACGAGTGGAGTGAATTGGAACAGTGAAGATCATAAAGAGAGAGATGAAGCAAACATGGAGGCTGATTTAAGACGCTGTAGGAGAGAACTGGAGCTACACCTCAGAGGAGTCTGCTTCGAAACGAGCAGCAGTAGAAGAGGAGGAAGTCTACAACAAGATCTTTTATAGCTGTTTGTCATTAGCAGAGATCTTGCTATGCCAGAACTCTTCAAAGCTTAGTTCAATTATGTTTGTGAACAAAAGTTTCAGTTTAAGGAAGGGACAGAATACCAACCAGGAGTTGTTTTTTTTAACATTATGGGTGTGTGTTTCTGGTCACAGGACCTTTGATTGATATACATTGAACAAATGTGAAGAACTTGAGCAGATTAAAAGTTGTGAGATAATGTTGTTTGATGTTCAAGATAATGTTGCGTTGATCCCTGATGAGAGCAGATATGAAGGAATATCCGCGACCAGAGCTTTTATCAGAACAACAGACAGGATGGGGGTTCTGCTCAGCACTTTTCTGAGTGCAGACCACAAAGTCTCCATATCATACGTATTAAAATTTTCAAATGCCAAAAGATTAGACTGGACATTAGGTGTTGATCTTGTTTGAGTTCTTTTGGAATTCATAAGTTTTAAATAAGTATTTCATTTCAGTACAATGCTTTGTGGAAAAACCTTGTTTATTTTTCAGTTTTCAAAACCTTGATTTTGGTCCAAAATCTCAAAAAACAGACAATAACTGGCTTCACACAAGATGGCAGGAGATGGAGGTCCTTCCTGACTAATTTTCTCTCTATCTCCTCACCCACTGTCACTGAAGCGTTTCCCCCATACCAGAGCACAACAGAAGCTACTATTCACACACACACACACACACACACACACACACACACACACACACACACACACACACACACACACACACACACACACACACACCATTGATGTGTCCTCTCTCAGTCTAACAACCATTCCTTCTTCTCTCTCTCTCCACTTCCTACAAATAAACAACACCTCGGTCCTAACAAGCCCACATGGGATGGTCTCCTCCTACCAGGTGATCTCTGCTCTGATTGGCAGTGAGATGTTTTCACTCTGCAGGAGCGACACACAATGATGGAGAAAGATATTGTTTTCACTGCAGACGCTCCAGCATAATCGTCCGGTATGGGACGGTCCTACTGTTACTTCAGTCTTAGCGCTGGAGTCTAAGCTTTGACTTCTTTATTCCGATTTAACAAAAACAAAATCAAGTTTAATGAGCCCTCAAGGGAGACCCCGACAACCCCTCCACTCCACTACCTCACTGGTCAACAGAGCCTGGTTTCAACCTTTAAAGGTGAGATGAGGATCTGCAAGTTCATCACGATGAACGGCTGAAAACATTGTGTTTAAATTTGTTTATTTTCCCCACTCCACTTTCTGAACTTCAAACAACGAGATTCTATTCTCTTGAACAATATTTGAATTTAATATATCCCATCCTGTACAATACTATACTATAATATATTCTATATATTCTATTCTATACTATTCTAATCAATTCTATTCTATAGAATACTATAATATAAACTACTATGGTATTCTAGTCTTTACTATACTTCACTATTCTAGAGTATAGTATGCTAGAATCTAATATATTAGATTCTAGTCTATAATACTCTTTTCTATTTTATAGCCTACTATTCTGCTGCTGAACACGGTCGCGTACTACGATGAAATTAGCATTCTGCTATATTTCTATATTTCTATACTGATATTCCATTTTGTTCCACTCATCTGGGGTCCCGTTTCTTTGGCTACAGAATTAAACGGGTATTCCTGATGTTGCTCTCCCCAGCAACACTCTCCAGCTCATGTGATATAATATATTTCACCATATATTTTTTTGTAGGAACATTATAACCTCCACAGAACAAGGTTCCTCTTTCGCCCTAAAAACAGCTCTGGGTAAAGGTCTTTCGACCTGCTGGCCTTTAGATTGGGACACGAAAGTCATTTATTTAATATTTATTTGAGCTGATTTTAAGAATTTATGCCTTCATCCAAAATTAATAATTAGGAGGAAAAAGCTTATAACAAGACAAAAGTTCTTCAAATTAAAGGAAAACTAAATTGTGTTCCTCTGCTGGGATATTATGCAAAACATCGTTGGACATTGTTAATAGCACTTAGGTGCAAACTGGCTCAGTTTGAGATGGAAAATCCAACCGAGAAAAAAGTAACACATACTTTCTTAAAATGAGATATTTTTTTTTAATGTGCAAAAAGTTTATGAAGATTATTTTTCTTTTGAGACAAATAGAAGATATATTTTCTAGAAACAAAGGTTCTTCTTTTTTTTACTTTCTTGAAATTCCCCTTCTGCATGGTTTATTACTACTTCCCCTTTTAACTGGCCGTAATGTTTTGGCTGACCTGTTAAGCATACTTAAGTATGACTTAATCAAATCATGCACTCAAATATGAGAATACATGTTAATACTTCCAAATCTTACGAGTACTAAAAAATGAACTCTCACACTGTGAAAGTGAACTTAGCTGAGGTAAAGCTTCTTCTTGGGTCGAGGGCTTCTGCTCTGAACCAAGACATCAGTCCAGTCCCTGATCATTCTACCATCCTGTACAGGAGGTATTTGTTCACGCACCATCAAGTTGAGCTCCTCCAGCAGCTCACAAGACAAGTAAAGAAAAAAAATGCGTGTTTCTATACGTGAAAGCAGGTTCAGAGATTTGGATCGGTCTAAAAGCCTCTAATGAAACCTGTCGGCTTCTGAGATCAGTGTAATTAGACTGACAACATGAAGCTGATGCTGCAGATACTGAGCGGATGAAGAGGCTTTAAGCCGTTGCATTAAACACGAGGGAGTCCCCTCCTCCTCCTCTTCCTCAGTCGGGGTAAGATGGGAGCCAAAATGCATTTGCATAAACCCTTGTGTAGATTCAGATTGTTTGGTCGAAGCTCTCAGAGTCAGAAATGTGACATTTAGGGAGCTGCTCTGAATCTCCAATCAGATCTTCATCATTTACACTGACAGACAGCCTGTTTGACATTCACTACCAGGACTGAGGCCGCTGGATTAAAGGGATTCTCATGCATTCATTTATTTGTGGCAGCTCACAACGACAACATCACCTTGTTTTGTTTCTGCAGGTTTCTGTATTTTACTTTATACATTCAGTTTTTAATGCATCAAAAAGTCAAAATCGATTGTCCAACTGACAAGCTCCATTAAGTCTCACGGTTGAGGGCCGCCAACCCCTTTCAATTTCTACAGACATCCAATGCACCTCTGTTACTACCTCAGCTTAGAGGTCAAACAAATCAACAATTCGCCCCCCCCGTTACCTCCCTTTATTTGATATTCAATCACTGAAGACCTACGACCCCGTTAAAGATTATTCATGAACATATTTGGTTTTAGTTTTCCGAGCCACACCTCCCCCAACTGAATGTATGTGGTTCCCTAGTTAGCTTCATTGAAGGGGGAAGGGGCTGAACTAAAAAATCCATTATTATGGGAAATGTCAAGTGTATAAAACCAACAAAGCCTTTCATTTCTAATTATGTGCAATTCCCCCTTTTGCCACTGATCAGTGTTTGTTCTGATTGTTCTAACTTCTCAGCAATTTGAGCCCCTTCTGTTGGAGCCTATTCATGTGATTCACCTCTCTTACTACCCATACTAATGTCCCCTTCAGCGGGAACATAAAAGTCCAAGACACAAGTTGAGTTTTGACATGACTTGATAGAACAGACGTCTTACAGAGAATGTCATGGAAGTAGACACACGGAGAGAGAAGCAAAAACAGCAGAACAGACTGAGGAAAGTTAATAAGTGTTTGTCTGAGTGGGGAAAGAGGACCATTGATTGATTATTGATCACTATCGACGGCGCTTGTTTTCTCTGATTGTTGTTTTTTCTTAATTCTAGGTTGTTTTCTTTGTGTTTGTGTGTGAAACAGGGTCATTGGTTAGGTTTATTGGGTTATGGGTTAGGTTTAGGGAGTTGGGTTTAGGGGGATTAGGGTTAGAATAAGTAGGTTTGTAGAATTAGAATTGGTACACAGGTGCATTGTTGGTTTGGGAATCCATTTTTATTGTGTTTGATTTTAATCAAACTGAAATTGAACCTTTTTACCTACAAAAAAAACAAAGAAAATAAATCATCTGCATCTGCGTTGACCATTAAGCTGACTGATAAAGGCTCGGTGTTGCACACAGGATGAGCAGGACCGGCTCCTTTTGGAAGTAGTAATAACGTTCTTGCCTTAAAAATTAAATCTTAAATTCATGAGCAATAGTCTCCACCTTTATTTGATTCCTAGCACATAGCGGCTTTGCAGCTTCTCACTGACTCAGTCTGGAAGCCCGTGAATAATACTGAATCATTTTTATAAAACATTTGATAGCTATTTTGCTTAACTGACAGAATTTCTATAATTATAATCCAATTACAGCTCCCCCCTCATCGGTCAGTGACATAGTGGATGTCGGATTGAATCTCCAAATATAGATTTCAGAAAAACAAACAAAACTTAAAGCATTTGAATTATAATATGAATATTAATTGCAGATTACTAAAAAAGATTAAGAATGCTTTTGTCCCTATCTCGTGTTTGACTAAACATCCCGCTGACATCTGTGGTAGAAATAGGAAACTAGAAGGGGCTCAGAGCCAATCCTTGATGCTGTCCCATCTCCAGCTGGAACCCATCCATCACTCCTCCTGCACACCTCCCTGCTCTCATACATATCCTATACCGCTCTAACGTACTTCTCTGAATAGAAACTGAAGAGATCAGTAGAAAATGCGTATTACAAGAGTAAATTCTTGTTTCCAAGACATGGATCTCATTTCTTGTCTAAAAACTTAAATAATCTTATTAAAGGATGTTTCACATTAGAAAAATAATATTTTAAGGAAATATGTCTAACTTTTTCTCCGTCAGATATTCCAGCTAATACCGAGCTAGCTTGGAACACTAACGAGGGTTTGCATAATATCACAGTATTGAAGCAAGTTTTTAATCTTCATTTTTCTCTCATTATTCTTAGATTACGGAAATTTTATTAAAAGAAATTGTTTCTTCTTTTCTCCCTCCTGATTATTAATATGGTAAGGTATATATTCTTAAAAGCAGCTCAATCAATATGCTAGAAAAACTAATTTCACTCATTTCCAGACAAGTTGATAACAATCTAAAAGTATTTGACGTCTTTCTAGTGTGACTATTTTTACAGTGCACATACAAGGAGTTTAGCTGATTACTGCTGATATGCAAATAATGTCGTATACACATATATATTTATTGCATATACACATGAGCATTTATATATATGCATATACGTATATCAAGAGATGGTACAGCTGTGCAAGAGTAAAGAAAAAAAATGTGTGAATTATTTCTGCAGAGGCAGGAGTGAATGTTCAGTGAGGGAGGGGTTCCAGAGACGTGACACATCAACACTGACTGTGGGTTTATATAAATGTATAAAATATTCCAGAGTGATGGCAAAAAACTGCCTTATTCTTTTTTCCTGGAGCGATATAAATTCATTCAATTTTAACATTCTTTATTTTAGCTGTAATCCTGATGGGATTTTCTTTGAATGTGGTTCTGATTTCCTCCCAGTCCCATGAGAGTTTGATTTAATATCTATGATTTAATATTCATCTCAAATGTATATTTGATGTCAGTTTTCAACTCTACCCGAATAAACTAACATCGTGTTTACAGAAAGCTCTCCACCGTAGAATTAAATCCTCCTCCCCTCCAACTGGTGGAGGTCCGGAATAGTTAGAGCTCCTTCTTCTCACATAATGAGTCTTCGCATCGACAACTGCCGCCGCCGCTGCCACCGCCATCATCGCAACAGTTATGGCCACAATAATAGGCATCGTAATCATAAAGCTGACAGAGGCGCTAATCCAAATAATGACGGTGGAATGGAAAAGTAATTGGAGATGATGTGAAGGTGTTTCTCTCCATTTTAAAACTAAAGCTTTTTCTCCTTTACTCAGACTGCAGAGATGTTTTCTTTTTTTCAGTGTAGCGGACAGAATTCAGGACGAGACATTAGAAAGATGAATATATTTTACAGTGGAGTGAGGATATAAATGATATAAAATCTAAAAGAAGACTGAGAAAAAAACAATCACATCTCATGAGTGGATTTGACCTATTTTTTGTTGAACTGCTTTAATAATTTATCAATGAGGTACAAAGAATTTAACCCTTTAATGTCATCACAAAGGACAATAAAACAATGAATGAATATTTTATTTGCATATTTAATTTTTCGGGGGGCATTTATTAATTTAATATCTAAATACTTCCAAACAAATAATTTCATCAGTCATGGTTGAAAACAATAGAAGATCAAATCTGTATTTGTAAATCATGTTGAACAGTCAATTTAAATTAGCCCGACCTTTTGGAGATTAAAATAACATATTTTTAGGAAATGATTAACCGTTATTTGCCTTTTTTCTGGTTGTATCAATTAACCGGATACAACCCCCAAATTCCTACTCATCAAATAGGACTTTCAAAATAGCCATGGTTAATGGTTTGTCCTCGTGGTAATATTGACTTGTGGTGTCCCCCGATGCTCCGACCTTGGCCCCTTACTCTTTACCATATATATACTTCCACTGGGTCATATTCTAAACAGCCTAGGTCACATTTTATAATAAGAAATTTGGATTTAGACAGCAGGAGTTAAAAGTGTTGTTTGTTTAAAAGTCTTAATGCATGAAGGAACTATTCAATCAAATCAAATTTGTCCCGGACAGCTCATGTCACATGTTTTCAATTGTTTGGACACTAAATGTCACATCTATATTATCTGCTCTGTGTTTGTTCAGTCTCTCAGGTCCTTCTCGCTGAAGGCTCCGCCCCTCCTGTGTCTCCTGTTCAGTGACTGACAGCTGTCTCCAGCTGTGTCTCATTAACCCGACCCCAGAGTGATTCAGTCTGACTTCCTCGTCCCTCTGTGTCGGTTTGTGGTGTTCCCTCGTGTCGCCGAGGGACAATCTTAATGAGTCCCAATGGACCCAGAGGTCTCGTTGTTCATGTTGGTCCGAGCCGCTCAAAAGCTGTCGAATGTTTGACGGTTTGTTTAGTCTGTATGCAAATATCTAAAACCGAGAGGCCCATTGATGCAAAATGAATTTCCGAGAAAACTAACAATGAAGTTGTTTTGTCTGTCCAGCAGGAGACACAGATTCAATAATATGAAGATGAAGAGAGGCCAAGGAGTCACTGGACTCTAATCAGTTTCAGTTTCTCCAACAATTTAAGGCCCATAGAACTTTAATTCAGCTCACCGGAAAAACAAACAACACCTGCACCTCATTAATCAATTTAATATTAGACACTATCATAACGTTATAATAGACCAAAGTATAAGGTGCATAATTTGCAGCTACTCACATAAACGCACTCAGGAAGAGGAAAATGTCTGAACTGAAGAGTCTAACGATGAGTTTTAAAGGAACGCGGTCCACCTGATGAATCAGCACAACTGCACCTGCTCAGGTGAGCTGCTGGGTTCTCCTGTTTGGCAGTCATGTGACTTCCAGTTTTTAACTTTATCTTATCGTAGATATATCACATACAGTTTATGGTGGAAACCTGAATTGATTATCAAGAGGAGAAGAGAAGGAAGAACTCGTCCCTCAAAGATCATCATCCGTTGTCTGGATGGAGTATTCTGTCTCAACGGCGAGTGAAGTGACCCAATAATAAAGAATAAGTAGAGAGAGCTTGTGCCTGTGCTGCAAAAAAACCCAACAAACTCGTTGAACCAGTTGAAAGTACATCACGATCCATCATCAGGTCAGACATCCATGACAGAACGTCTCCTTATCCGTCCAGCTCAGACAGACCCCATGACATCATCAATGACATCACATTCCATTTGGTCGAAGTTATGTCTCCAATTAACATTGGAGGAAAATGGTCACCTTCTGTGAACTTAATGCCTGTGATCCCCTCATGATCATTTTACCAAAATGGCGTCACCTGCTGTGCCTGAAAAACATGGAGGAGAAGCATAGAAGGATCTCACAGCCTTCCAGAACCTTTCAGTGACTGCTGACCAACGTGAGCCTGACAGAACATCATATCATAATGAATGAAATGAGATGATTGAAAAAGTCTGTTTTCCCAGAAGCAGCAGAAGGTCTGAGCGGAAACATACAATATCTACTGAAAGTGGGTAAAAAGCTGGTTTATTCTTGATACAATGATTAGATGAATGGATGTAATGTTAAAGATATTTTTACGTGAGAGCATCATAACTGATCTGTGTGTTTGCAGTAAACATGTTACGTTGATGAGTAATCGTGGAGCTTCAGCACACGCCATGAAGGTTCCATCATTAGTCTGCTTTACCTTCAAAATATTTCCTATCTACCGCTTAGTTGTCAAACTGCTTCATTAAAAGTTCTAAATTCTGATGACTGAACAACTGACCTGATCCACCAGCTGAAGCTGAACATCCGCATTTGAATAAAAGTAGATAAGTCGGTTAATCGGCTGTAATTGTTGGATTATTGGACCATAAATGGTCAGATTTAACTCACATACCGCGAGCGTTCATGCTAAGAACTAAAGGAAGCCAAAAAAAACACCATCAAGCTGCAAAAATTCAGAAATCACAAGACCTGTCAGCAGAGGTCAAAGGGCACGCAGTGGCAACTAGTTTGCATCACTAATTGACGATCTTATGTAATAATTAGGTGTTTAAAAACCATTAAATGTTTAGTTAAATCCAAACATGTACCAAAGAGGACAAGACATCAAACTCCACCTCACTAATGGTTTCAGCTTTCAACCTCCAACTATTTCCTAACCAACACGCACACGAGAGTCTGGCTATGAAAAGAGAAAAAATAGACGTGTTTTCAAAACTCCCTCTGATAATAATAATAATAATAATAATAATAACTCCCTTTCGGTTAAATCCTGTCTTTACAAACAGGCCGTTTTCACTGCTAATGATTAACACGGCTTATTATTAACACGACCTATGAGTAACACTGCTAATGATTAAAACTGCTAATGATTAACACAGCTAATGATTAACACAGCTAATGATTAAAAAAGCTAATGATTAACACAGCTAATAATAAACACTGCTAATAACAAACACTTTTAATAATTAACACAGATAATAACAAATAAAGCTAATGATTAACACAAGTACTACAACTACTTTACTTTTATCCCCTACCTTTGTTTATTTTTCATTAAGTATTACCTATTTTTGTTTATATTTATTATTTCTATGTATTTGTTCTTTTCATTCTTCCATCTTACTTACTTTATATATATATAAATATCGATAACTTATCCTTTTACTTATTTGGTTTTTGTTTGTTTTCTCAATGGCGACATCTATTTTTCGAATTTCCAGTTTCAACTTTCTTAACTGTGTGGGAGTTTGTTGGAAATTGAGGGGCATCTGGCCCTTCCTGGTCCATGAATTTATGGAGGCCATCAAGAGTCATCAGAAAAATGTCATCAGTATCCTGTCAAGTGACGTAGTTCCTTTGCAGCCCTTCAGAGAAAGTAAGCTTGATGACAAGACTCATGAAACTGGTAAGGTCCATGCAATCCATCTGGAGTATTCAACTCCGGTTAGGAATGGGGTCGTTGTGAACATCTCTGGCCAGAGCCATGAGCATTCCATTCCATTGACTCTCTGGACGATGACCCACAGCCAGTCGTGTTGTAACGCCAGAGAGGAAATAAAACCAGCGGGGGGGAAGAGCATGTCATACCATATGGACACCCTTTGCCCGCTGAGGTGAGTTTCGGAATGTGTAGTCTCCTCCATCTACCTCTCAGCAGTTTCATGAGTCTGGTCTTCACGTTTCCTCTTATGGCGAGGTTTCAGGCTCCGTTGCTTTTCTTGTGCTTGATAGTCAGAATGATGTCAGAACAGTGAACAGTCATCCAGCAACGACTTGAACTCATCATCTTCAGCCCTCTCCAGAGTTCAATTTGTCCATTCTAGGCAACTGTACCAGCATGGAAGAGGCTCCGCCCCTTTTTGGAGATATAAAGGGCTATTTCCGATTTAATGTTAAAAATAAAATAGTTAATTCAAATAGAAACCCCGCAATTTCAAACATTAGGCATTTAATTAGAAAATACAGAAAAGCCAAGGGGAACCATTGCAGAACATTCAATACTCCAAGGAGAGATAACTAGAACCTCAGGCTCTGAAGATCGGATCTGATGGGATCATGATTGTCGGATACCGTAGAGACCTGCTGCATGTAGAATAATCTCAACACCTGTCAAACAGGTACTCCATAGAATACTAAAAAGAGTCAAAGAGGAGCAGCTCCGAGGATCAGGGAGGCAAAAACTCATTTGCGATGCTGTTTTCTTTGGCCCCGCTCTTTCATAATTGTGCTCAAACATCACGGCTTCAAACAGACATTCTGCTGTGAGGTGGAGGGAGGTCGTGTTTATGCAAATCAGGCAGCAAAATGCAATCTCAGTTCCCCTCCTGGCATGAAATTCTGCTTCTGTTTGGGCTTCTTCACGGTGCCTCTCATTGCAAACGCAGCTACAAAGAGCAGCTTCATTTGTGCGTCCGCATACAGAACACTTCCAGAGTGTGATACTTCAGGCTGTGCCGCGTGATTAATATTTCTGATGCAGCTCACCGCGTGTAAATCCACACGCTGAAATTGTCCAGTACCGCCATGTTTAATACCATCAAAGCCGTCACTGTGATGGATTAACACTTTATGACCAATAATGTCATCCATGACTGATGGTTCTGAGGTGTTTCCTCTCAGCTGATTGAATGCTCTCGCCGCCGCAGCGACGGGCTTTTCCTTCTAACGCAGGTCAAACATGCAGGGAAATTAATTACACAGCATCAGGGCGGGTTGGAATATGAAAAATGTCTGCATTTTTGGATAGAGGTGGTACTTAGCCGCCAAAAATCCATTTTTGTCCCATGTTGGGTCCATTGTCTGTCCAGCTGGTCCACATGGAGAGTCCTCCTGGTTCTGACGCACAGAAACTGTGTAGAAGAACAAGAACTTTGTGGTATTTCTATCAAATGTGATGCAGTAGTCATCAAAGTGTTTCTGAACAAATTCACTGATTGTTTACTTTAATATTTCTGTAATATAATGATGTCAGAGCCTTTGATCTAAAACATCAGCTGAGGAGAGAATGAACCAACCAGAAACAGAGAAAGACCTGAACTCAGTCTAACTATACCCTCGGAGAGTTTGAGTCTGAAGAGGGAGCGACCCGGCTCGTTAGAAAACTGTCTCATGTAATTAACGAGAGGAGCTGATGCTGCTGGTGGTAATATTGAAGCTGACCTTTACTCCACCTACTGATGCTCTAATCTGCCTTCAAATAATGGCCTCATCTTCCTCAGTACCAGCTGCTCTGCTGTCTGTGGTAACCAGAGTTGGAACGAGTAATTGGTCACACCTCGCTGTGTGGTGACGAGGTTTAATGCTCAGCTCCAAAGCCCCCAACTGTCAGGCACCAACAGATCCTAAAGATCTCATAGTTTCACAGTGTCCAACCAGAACAGTACGCTCCCAGGATTCAGGATTACTTTAGTCCCTAGAGTCTCCAGAGCCTGGGAGTCAGCGCCTTCAGCTATCAGGCTCCCCTCCTGTGGAACCATGTCCCAGAATGAGTCCAGAGCTCAGACACCCTAACTACTTTTAAGGGCATCTTTAATTATATGGTTTTGATAAAGGTAATACTTGAGGCTGTTTTAAACTAACTTTTAGCTAATCTGCTATAGAAATGTATTTCCCCTGACACACTGACGTCTTCTGTCCTTCTCCACACCATTAATGAACGTTACGTGAAAACTCAACTTCTTTCCTGGAGTCTTTTGGAGTTTTCATCCTGCAGTCACCTGGAATATTTTAATGTAATAGTTGAGATTTTTGTCACTTCGGGGAGCTATTTCTTTTTGTAAAAACACGGTGGAAATCAGATGCAACTGAATTGACGAGAGGCCACACGCTGACTCTGACCAAAAAGCTGCTGCTCCTCCACGTCTGAAGGAACCAGTAGAGGTGATGCAAAATCTCACTATCCTCCAGGACGCCTCCCTCTGAAGTTTTCCAGGATCATCTAACTGGGAGGAAACCCAGCGTAGACCCAGAACTCTCTGGAGGTACCATATATCTCATCTGGACTGGGAACAGCTCAGGATGAGCTGGAAAGTGTTAGAGGGACATCTGGAATATCCTTTTTAACCTGCGGCCACCACAACATGACCCCAGATAGACGTAAAAGAATGGAATGGACACGGACTAATTCTCCGTTCACGCGGATGGCCAGACAGTTTTTGTCTGCTGTGATTAAATAACAATCAATGCAAAGCAGCGAGGAGACATTAACTCACTCCAGGAAATACAAACAGGACATGACATGTGCCCTCCCTGACCATCTTAGGGCTCCACAGATGACTGACACATTTAAAAAAAGGACTTAAAACTTTAAAGTTATAGGTTTAGCAGAACCTATAACTTTAATTAACATTGCTGCTTTTTGGCCATGTTTTTATATAGTTATTATTTAATTTTTTATTGATGCTTTAATCTGCTTTTACTTTGTAGAACTTTGAGATTTGATCCAAATGTAAAGTGCGTTATAAATTAAATGTATTATTATTATTATGACTGATGCTCCATGGGAGATGTGATTAAGTTAAGCAAGTTGAACTTTTTCGACTTACTTAAGATACAGGACATCTGACCCAGGTGAGAAGAGTGAAAAGTGTTGCCTAAAGCAGACCCTTCATGTCCTCGCTTTGAATATCAAGACAATTATTTATTTATTTATACATTTATTTATGTTTATGTGCCTTACTGTGGAAGAACTCCTCAAATTTACTTTAAAGAAAAAGCATAGTGGACTGAGCATAACGGCGTCTACCTCCCTGGTTGTCATTATTTCCTTGAAGGCACCAGCGGCGCCCAGCTTCTCCAGATGGATTGAAGACACGATGCACTTTTTGAGAAAATCAGATAAAGCCTTAAGGGCTCGTCATAAAACTTTAAGAAGATGTGTTCCTCCTTCTTGGAGTGCAATGACAGATAATAGCACTAAGATAGGATGGTAGTACTTCTGGAGTGAGACACCAGCCTTTCTGTTTACTTCTCTATTCTTTACTTACATTTCTTTTCTTCCAGGATTGAGATTTCTTTTTTATTCTTCATCATCTTTCTGCTTATACAAACTAAAAATCGCCTATATAGAGCCTGAGTCCGATCTTACAAACATGGAAGAGGCCCCTCCCCCTCTGGAGATGTAAAAGGATTAGTTCCAAACTAACATTAATGAAAAATTAATAAATAAAAAAAAAATCTTATTTTCAGTTGATTGTGCCCAAAAAAAATATCATTGTTATAAATATTATATTCCCTTTATTAAAAGAGCTACCCTTAAATTTGACACACTGCTACTTTGAGATGCAAAGATCCCCTTTCTCTATGAATATATATTAGGCATTAGTGTCATCTACTGTCCTTCACACACACACACAGACACACACACACACACACACACACACACACACACACACACACAAACAGACACACACAAACCTGAGCGGATGCTGATGAATTGATACGGATGATAATAAAGCAATTAGATAAAAAAATGGAGTCATACAATAGAAGCAGCAGTGACGGGCAGAACAGACTGGTGACATGAAGGGGGGTCTACAGACCCCTCCAGGCTTTAATTACAGCTCATCAGAAACACGGCGTTATTGATTGGCGTTCTCTTTGAGGAGGAACTCGACGGCTTTGTTTGTCCCCGACTCATTTCTCCATCTAACGACTCCTCAGGCTCGTCACTGATGGAGCTGCCGTGGTCCAATCTGAAGGAGAGTTCTCCTTCACTCTCATTATTCTGCTGGGATAAATTTATATTCGTCACCTTCCTTCCTGAAACTTCCTCCTCTTCATCTTTACGTCCAGTTTCCTCTCCAGAAACTAATGGTTCTGTTCAGAGGAGAGATCCGTGTTTGTTTGCCTCTGGATCCATTTCTCTGCTTATTAACGGATCTCGTCGCGCTCAGAACTCAGACTCAAGTTCTTCCTCCTCGCTGCTGATTTCATTAAAGGTGCAGTCTGTCACATTTAGGGGGTTTTCTTGAATAAATGGAATATAATATTCATAACTAGGTTTTTTTTCATTCATCCTTCAACATATTGGAGGATGAAGGATACTTTTTCATATACTGACTATAAAGTTCTTCTTCTGGCTCCAGAGGGGGCGGGCCCACTTCCATGGAGGTCTTTAGGTCGTGCCGCCATGTTTGTACAGTACCGCTAAAGACGATGAGATGAAATATTTTAAATCAAGGCAATATAATCTTATTTTTTGTCTCACAAGATATTTATTCTCACCAGTCAGCATCTATATTTCTGTTCTTGGTCCTTAATGATCTTATTACTGGATTATAACTCATTATAACTTGTGATATTTTATTCCTGGTTCTGAATCAGTTGATGCTTGGAACTAAAATTATCTAGAATAATAGGGCCGTTTAATCAACAATCAACAAAACTGCTTAGTCAGAGTCAGAATTTCCCATTTCAAGAATCAGTTTCATTTCTTTTCATACTAGTTTTAAGTCCAGCGTTCCTTGTTTTTAACTACATAGTCTAACTCAAAGCTTTATTTCACAATGAAGAAACTACGACTTTAATCACGTTTTCAAACAAAGAGGACTGGATTTTAAATATGCCTCTTCATATCGAGACTAATGGACCTGTTTTGAGTCTGGACACACTTATATTAAGATATCTTAGGGTTCTCTGAGGCTAAATATTTGTACTGTTTGAAGAAAATCTTGGCAATATTATTATAGTAATATTATGTGTTATCTTACAAGTAAACTTTGAGCAGTAGTTTTACAGAGTGCATAATTGTGACCCTTGAAAGCCTCCGTAGATTCGTGGATACCGACGGGTAAGTTTATGTGTGATAAAGTCACACTTTGTAACTTCACCACAAGATGACAGTAAGTTAAGGTTATTATTATTCAAAAATGTATTTGGTTATTTTCTGATTCTCAAACATTTTAGAATATTATAATTTAGAATAATATATAGTAAATTATTCTATATGTATTTAAATTATTATATTTGCCATACAATATTATTAATATTAATATTGTTATATACTATACTGTAATATATAGTTACTGTTCATTTAAGTAAAAGTACAGTAAAAACAAATTCTTACTTAATAACTTCAACTAAATGATGTATTCCCACTTGCTAAAATGGGTTTCTTTCAGTTAAGTCTATCTTTATATACTTGGTCTGGGTCAATTTAATACATTGGGGTTGATGCAACTTAGTTGCTTGGATTATGTCCAAATTTATTCAATAGAGTTGGTCCAACTAATTTGCAGTGGTAAAAATGACCCTACTAAATGGAGTTTATCAAACCAACATAAATCAAATCAGTTCATGTCAACTTGACTGAATCATGTTAAAGCTAAGACATCAGATTTCCTACATGATGTAATCATGTTTATGTTTCAAAAATGAAAAAAATTACTTACTAACTTGAGAAAATACATGTGCCATTCAAGTAAATGTAACAATCAGTTACTTTCCTTTTTTCAGTTGGAGTTTTAACTGTCTGTCCTGAAAGCAGAGTGTACAGTGTGAGGGTTCAGGGGGGAGTCCGGCTCAGTGACAAACCTCAGCTGTCATAATCAGGCCCGGAGGCTATAACTAGAACCCACGGCAGAACCTGCTCCACACACAAACATTCGAACAAACACAATAACCTGCTCAGAGCTAAGAAACCATCAACAGCTGGCACACATTCCTCTCTGTGTGTCTGTGAGGCTAACCCGGGTCAACAGAACCGGTGCAAATCCCTGCAGACACAATTAGCCTCAAACACACAATCACACATTCTGGTTTTTATGTTTAAAAGGGACACACATGTGTTCAAGGACCCCCCAACTACACACACACACACACACACACACACACACACACACACACACACACACACACACACACACACACACACACACACACACAAACACACATACTGGTTTTTATGTTTAAAAGGTACACACGATTTGTTCAAGGACCCCCCCAAACCACAAACACACACACACACACACACACACACACACACACACATAGTTCATTTCTATCATTATTTGCCACAACAGTGAGCGAGTGCCAATGAGTCCGACAGCTATCAGCTCTGTCAGAGATATTTTTAAACATGATTAGAGCTTCTTTGTCAAAACTTCAGACACAATGAAGGAGGATATGGAAAAAAACAAACACTTACCTGTTGAACCATCAGATCAGGCATGAAAGGAAAACAGAAAATGAATATGTTAGGGAGGTATTTTAATAATGTGTGTCTGGAAAAGACTAAAATATACAAAAGCAATGAAACATTACTCCTCTAAGGTTCTGATTATATCATGACAGATGTTCTTCAGTAATTTCATGTTTCATATCTTGGCCCCGTTAATATTAGTGAAAAACATCTATCAGCTCAAATATCTGCTTGTACACAAACAAAACATCAATCCCGGGCTTTTGGAGCTCCATTGATTCCATAATAGCATTGGTTAAACTGAGTCTTTCAAAGTGAAGCTGAGTCTGCTGGTTTCGGACCGGTTTTATCTCTCAGCTCCAGATCAGAGGGGCTGCTGGTATCGATCAGAAACATCCTGGTTCACCTTATTATCCAACTCCAAATCCATGAAAAATCACTGAGGGGTTGCCAGAGGCTGGAGCTTTCAAGGTTAAACACACACTTACTAACACACACACACACACGCACACACACACACACACACACACACACACACACACACACACACACACACACACACACACACACACACACACAAACACACACGGAGTGTCAATCCGAACAAGTGATTGAAGCTGAGTTTAATTAAACTGTCTAACATTTCGAGTGTCGCCGTCCAACGTACATACATTTATTCATTTCACATAACCATCACTCATTCTCTCTCTCTCTCTCTCTCTCTCTCTCTCTCTCTTTGTTTTTGGTGCTGCTCTACTAGAAATGTGCTGAATGAGTTCGGTCCATTTGTGATGGACCCACTCTGCCGACTGAACATCAGCCCATTTGATATGAGCTTAAAATAAAAAGTTTCTGCTTTTCGACCCTCAAAATCGAAGGACATGAATCTGAGACCAGGAGGACGTGAATCTGAGACCAGGAGGACGTGAATCTGAGACCAGGAGAACGTGAATCTGAGACCAGGAGGACGTGAATCTGAGACCAGGAGAACGTGAATCTGAGACCAGGAGGACGTGAATCTGAGACCAGGAGGACGTGAATCTGAGACCAGGAGAACGTGAATCTGAGACCAGGAGGACTTGAATCTGAGACCAGGACGACTAAATCTGAGACCAGGAGGCCGTGAATCTCAGATGTGGAAGACGTGAATTTGAGACCAGGAGGACGTGAATCTGAGACACCTTCCGTTTATCACAAAACTATCAGGAGGAACCGCAGCTCCTTTTCCAGCTACCTACCAGGAGAAGACTTTCTAACTACATTACCCAGAGGGCTGTTGGTTTAAGCGTCCACACAGAGCGGGAGTCCTTGACTTCCCTCCCTGAGCTGCTCGCTGTCATCACTTACAAACCCCAGGAGTTTGTCACAAACCGGAGCTACTTTGCTTTAGAGAACTACAAAATGATGTCGTCAGGAATGTGGAGAAGCTCTAAAAGCTACACGTCTGCCACGTCTCTGTGTCAACCTCCCGTCCTCCCTCACCGTCTCTCCCCCTCTCCCTCCCAGGAGCATCGCAGGAGCTGCAGCAGCAGAAAGATGCTGAATTATTGAAGCGGACGAGACATTTCTCAAAGTCTCACACAAACAGAAACTGAATGTCTGCCCCCAGGAGGACATGAGATAATGACCCATTCAGCCCGACGTGCTTCTAAAGAACGTAAACATCAGAGTGGGGAGATGAGACGCTGACACTGATGGAGAGGAGGAACCTGGGAGATGTGGAAGAGAAGCAGACTTTCAACAATTCCTCATTTCACACTGTGAAACTCTCGGTTTGGGGGGGAGAGACTTCGTGCGCGTAGCGTTACATCATTGATTAACGTCGTCTCCAAACACGAGGCGCAGACGAGCGTCGCCGCCCGTCTGATCATCTGCATAGATGGATCACGGTGGCTGAAGCCACGATTGCATCCATCATCTCCGGGAGCGAGCGGAACCATACGGCGTCCATCTGAAGCAGGAGCTGCTTTATAAATCAACCGATAAACCTCATTACATACGAGGGAGGAGGGCAGGAACTTGTCCCATGATGCAACAGACGATCACTTAACACCACGGATAAATCTCTTCTCTCGTGTCTGAAGAAACTGATGGCGCCACAGATGAAGAGATGATGGTGACTCACTCAACTTGGTCACGACCCTCATCCACCTGTGAGCAGACTCAACTTTTCCCAAAGATGCCGTCTGTCACTTCATATTTATTTCTTATAAGTTGGCGTGTTTTGAGAGGCTTTTCTGTTTATTTTGGTTTTAGTTAGAGTAGTTGTATCCTGTATTGTCGTACCGGCGTAGCGTCAAATCGCTGCATCGTCACACAGCGGCGCCAATGCTTCTTGGCACCACGGAATTTCGATGTGGCGGTATATTTGTGCCAAAATCATGTTGAGCACCGGGTTTGAATTTCAGAATTTCAGCAGCTGTATGATCAGGAAGGTGGCGCAATTATATAACGCCATACGTCCAGACGGATACCTGTGCTGGTTAAAATCCTGGTCCATGATTCGAGACGGATCGGTTGGGTTGCCGACATCGCCACAGAACCTTTGATCTGGGATGCGAGTGTGTTGGGCCGAGCTGAAGACTATCTCCTACGGTCTGTCCTGTACCGGTAATTATCCGGTAATGATCCATTAATGATCCTTTAATGATCCGGTAATGACCTGCTAGTTACCTGTCCGCGCTCCATTCGCCTCATCCCAGCAATAAACCCCTAGCCTCCTCACCTGCATCATCACAACGGGCAACATTTGGCGCCACACTAAAGTTAGTTTCATGATTTTTATTTCATAAATGATTAAGATTGTGTTTAGTCACCTCAGATTTAGTTTTTTCTTATTTCCTGACAGGGTAACGGGTTTATATATACATGTGTATATATATATATATATATATATATATATATATATATATATATATTTTTTTTTTTTGGGTTGTCAGTAACCAATAAATAACCTTTTTATTGCTTCTTTTATTAACTCAGCATGTTACCATTCTGCTCCTGCTGCTCTTTTATTGCATTATTTGACTATTATGCTGCATCTTTTATTGTTTTTATTATTATTACCACATTGTATTTAGTGGGCCATTTTGCAGTGTCGTGTTTGTGTTTTTAATTCAGTTATTTTATGCGCTCTCGGGAGATTTCTATTAGGTCCTCGGTCTGTTCCTTCATTGACATTAAAGTTTCTTTCTTTCATGCTATAATGCAGGTTCGCTATAAACTCACGGAGGGAACCAACGACTCTATTGGGAACCTTTCTGTCATCGATGATCATCTCGACGAAGAAGACGATGATGGACTGAGAAGAAAGTTTCCAACTACCTAGAGAAGCTGTGGGAATTTAAAGACCATCTCTTTTGATTTAGTTCAATTTATAATTTTGGTCATTGCAGCAACTTAATCTTGTGCTTCAATCGGACGATACTTTCCAGATAAAGTGCAGCTTTGCAGCTGATTGTACTTAACGGTGTAATCTTTCCATCCTGGCGTCTTTAAAGCCACTAAAAGAGCAAAACGTGGAAAAGACTAAAGACAAATGAAGAAAATCTAAATGACGCAAACTGTTTTTTTCAGTGTAGAAACTCTTGTTCATATTCAAAGTAATTATGTCAATTAAATTCAAATAACGAGTTAAAAGTTAGTGAGAGAAAACTTAATTTAACATTAAACTTTTATGATTATAAATCTAAATCTAATACTCCCAAACGAAAGTAGTTTCTTCTCCCTACATATTTTCATCAGACGTTTTCAAAGGGATTGATGCCATTTTTTTTTATAGAGTGCAGGCTGCTGGAATAATCCCCGCCTTAGGCAGGAGAGATGGTGCAGAAGAGCTCAGTCCAAGACCGGGTGGAAGCAACGAGGTAAAGGACGGGACGACCTTCTCCAAGCTTCTGCTTCTTGTAAATATTCAAAATGATCCACCGATTGTCAAAACATTAAACATCCAGTAACAACATCTTCCTCATCGGTTTCTACGACGTCTTTCTGCAACTTCAAACACATAACATGAATGTTATCTTTAGAGCCAGGGTTCATGTCCATGCTAGGCTACTGTACAAACATGGTGGAGGCCCCGCCCCCTCTGGAGATTTGAATGACTTTTTCCAAAGTAACATTATAAACAAAATCTTATTTCCAGCTGATTAATCTCTAGAATTCATAGTAATACATATTATATTAAATATAGTATAGAATTTCACAGACTTTGCCTTTAAAAGAAAATGAATGAATGAAAAATGTTAAACTCCAAACAATATGATGGAGTTTCCTCCGGGAATTAAATCCAGCAGAGCCGAAACATCAGAGACATCATACGTCCACAAACATGAAACACACGCACACACACACACACAATCACATGCACACATGAACAAAAACACTCATGTACACATAAACACACACATACACACGCACACACTCACACACACACGAACACACGAACACAAACACACATATATAATTACACGCTGACACACTGATGTAAACCAGCGTTGAGATCCGGCGGCGTTCGTACGTTGACAGTTTGTTGGCAGCCCGTCATCAGAATAGCGCCGACACGCTAAAGACGGCGGCAGAGCCCCATGAAATAAATGATGGAGTAAATACGTCGAGTAAACGATGGAGTAAATACGTCGGAGCCATATGGATGAACAGATTCACTTGTTTACAACGAATATCTTCTATCGGTGAAACCATGAATAATCAAGGAGGCGTTTTCACGGAACACAGCTGTGATTGTTTTTGATCGAACGGTTCGGATTTCCTGTTTCGCTTCATTGGAAACTTAATTAAACTGAAACCTTTGAACACGTCAGACGATTCTTCACATCCTGCCAGCAAAACAATTTCTTTCAGCCGATACTCACAACCGATAATTATTCGTTTTCATGGCTGATAATCCAGAACTTTAGATATTTGCATAAGGAAAGGAAGTTAATTCCTAGTCATTAAAGGTGCATTCTGTACAATTCAGCGGTATCACTTTGAATAAATGGAATTTATTATCCATAACTACCAAAAACTGTCGTCTCCGACAGCAAGGGAACATCCCCAAAAAGACCCAAATCCCCTGCGTTGTACAAGCAACCCACTGATTGAACTCCTCAGATTAAATCTGAAGTTAGGTCCACACTACTTATTGTACAAAACTCCTCAAATTAGAGTAAAACGCGATTTATTCAAAATAGATCACCAGGATTGGATTTATTTTCTCCAGATTTGGACTAAATCCACCAACGCTTGTGAAATTATGACCCGACAACTTTTGGAGATACACCACCCCGTACTGTGGGAGATATATAAGCAATCATTCCGAAGATCAATCCAGTTCTTCCTTGCCCTAAGATCTTTGTGGGTATCAAATTTGAATATAATCTTCAAAACAGTTTCTGATTTATCGCGTTAACAAAATGCAGACGCTGCGGCGTCACATGGCGATTCAATAATATCTGAGATATAATTCTTTTTTAAACGTATAATGTTTGTACAGGAGCCTAGAAGGGACAAACTGAGTCTAGAGAAGACTTTTCACATTTTTAGGTTGAAGTGGCAGAAAGACGACTCTTTTTTCAATGCGACATGGAAGTGGAGATATCAGGACTTTTTCCAAACAGAGCTTAAAAAATATAAAACTACAAAGTTAATGAATTTACATTTTCAGCCGATTAAAATTTCATCAAATTCATCTTAATGAGTGTTATATTCCATTTATTCAAAGACAGAGCGAGAGAGACGCGGCCCCACGCCTCTGCCACTCTGACCTGGATAAGCTGAGAATTTATTCAAAGTGATGCCATTAAATTTTACACACTGCACAAAAATACCAGCCTTATATAATAAATATTCGTCATAGCCAGTGAAATGAATCCTCCGTGCGCCGTCAAACAACATCTGAGACACATCAACATCTCTCCAGTAGATGAAGTCAGCATCACTGTAAAACATTCTGCCTCACTGATTTGATTTATACAAACACTAAAGGTTAACTCTCAGAATAAACACCCGTCTGATGGCGGACAGATGTAGAAAATCTCACAGTGGTCATGTTAGAACGCCACAGAAGATCCTAGCAGCAAAATTTAAGATCTTACTTTTTTTGAGTGCAGCTGAGGTGAATCCATGCAGTCGATTTAATGAGCATCATTTATTCTACAGTGTATCTGTTTATCGCACAAAGTAGAAGATTGTTAGAGGTGGCAGTAGATTATATCAAGGTTGTTTTCGCCCCCAGTATTTTATGGACACTTTGTCTTTTGGCAAATCTTTACACAAAAACAACAAATCAGACTCTGTCTCCAAAAGATTTATGATTTTAGCAGGAGAGCTTCCTGTCAGACAGACAGACGGACGGACAGAACCCAAAGGAGAGAGAGACAGAGTGAGGAGGTGGGGGGAGGGGGATTGGAGGGGCTGCCATGACACAGCTGACTGATTCACACACTCACACACAAATGTTGATTTGATGATGGATTCCACATTTCTCATCCCTTCATCCTCCGTCTGTCCATCTGTTCTGCTCTCAGTGTTGACAGGCTTCACATGAAATCTCCTCCTCTTCCTCTTCTATCATCTCACTCTTGATGTGAAACAAAATTACACCGGCACACCTCCAGCTCGCTGTCTTTAAAGCTCCACCCTTTGTCCACCCGCCAAACAACCCACACGCACACACACACATTCACACACATGTACGCTGGTTTTTATGTTTTATGGGAACTCAGTTCCTGATCACCACTCCGGGGACCTCCCTCTCTAGAGGGTCTACATGTATGAAAGGAGTAAGGTAAACTTGCACACACACACATCAAACATTTTAACATGTTATTAAATCCTAATTATATTTTTTGCCAGCATGAAAACAAGTTTGTTGCGTTTGATAGTGCAGCCACGCCAGCACGGTCATGTGACACAACCGATTCACTTGGAGTAGTGACATCAGCTTCTGCTGAAAATCTGACTTACAATTGATGCTGACAGACAAATTATAACCTGAGATAGGATATTATAAATCTGATCCAAAAATTGTGAAAGTGTGCAAACTGGGAGTTATAAGTGGATTTTTCAAAAATATAAAGAAACAATCCCAGCCTTTGTTGTTTATACGTTTTCCCGTTTCTATTTGTAGCGAATCTGAAAAAAAATAAACATAGATATAAATAAAACTTTTTTCTCCATTATTCTATCATTACCTGTAAGCGTTTATGCATTTTGCGGGGGCTGTAGCCTATCCCAGCTGACATTGGACGAGAGAATAAAATCAACGTAATGGAATAATTTGTTCGGTACACACATTCTCAAAGCCCATTTATCCTGGTTCTGAAAGCTAGACCTTCATCCAGCCTGAGACTGAACTGTCCTCCAGTGTTTGTATGTGTGTCTCTGTGACACTGAGTGTGTGTGTTTGTGTGTGTGAGATTGTGTTGGTCAGTGTGTTTGCATGTGTGTGTGTGTGTGTGTGTGTTTTTGTGATTTGTATGACTGTGGAAGTGTGATTGTGTGGGATTGTGTGAAATTGTGTTTGTGTGTGATAGCGTTTGTGTATGAGCCCTCCTTCCTGTCTTTTCATGCTCACACTCATACGGCGGCTCCAATCAGAGCTACCAGGCCCTGAAATATTTACTGATCGATCTCTCCAAGTACTTCAGGGGGGATGAATGTGTGAGAGTGTGTGTCTGTGTTTTTGTGTCAGTGTGTGTTCATTCCTGTTATCTATTTAGGACATTTTTAGCCCAGTTGTCACCATAGGAACCAGAGACTGAAGATCCTCATTAGGGTTATCGTTTGGGGTCAGACGGTCCACAATGAGTGGAAGTCAATGATCCCAGTGTGTGTGTGTGTGTGTTTGTGTGTGTGTATGCGTGGGCATTCATATACATGCAGGAAACACTCCGCCAATCAGTTTAAAGAAGTGCTGCATAATGAGAAAGTTCAATATTTGGAAACAACAGAATTTTCCCGTCTGCTATCATTGATCCCTGATCATTTCAGATCAACTGCACCAAGATAGAAATCATGGAAGACAACACTGAAGTAAGGAGCAGAACACATGGGAGCGAGAGGGTTTATCTTGAAAGGCTCAGTCCAAACAGGAATGAACTGAGTATAAAAGTGGAGGGAGGACAGAGGTTTAGGTCATAAACCCCAATTACAATAGGTTGAAAAGCCCAATCAGATTGAAAATGGTCCATATAAACACCCAATCTGGAATAAAACCACCCAAACTGATTTAGAAAGCTTTTAATGAAGCAAGCTCATGTTAACAGCAAATCCTAATGGATCAAAACTGATCTTAATCTTCAAACAGAGTGAAGAAGAATACATTTTTATATCAAAACTGCTGAATATTCTTGCATTTAGTTAAACTACTTCTTCAGTCCAATATGCCCTTGTCGTCCTCCTCTCTGATAGAAGACATCTTCATCATCTTCTTAAATAAGAAATAAAATAATTTGCCCTTCACTTATTAAGGCCACTTATGCTAGGGGTCAGCTTATTTTCAATTTTTTCTTTAGTTTTCCTTTTTTTGTCATGAAGAGTGTGATGGAGGAAATGTCATTAACACTGATGTTAATATGAGAAGTCTAATAATCACATGTATGGGCTCTTTGACCCCAAACATGTTCTATGAATTCTATTAAAAATGATTATTTTTAATAGAATTTAGAATGTATCATTTTTCAGGTATTAATTAATTTTCTTACTTTATTTTACATATTTTTCCTTTATTTGTTAATCTTATCTTGTATATTTATTTTATATTTCTTACATACTTGTGTAAACGGTTAAACCGAAGAATTTCAAAATGTGGTAGGACTTTTTTCTTTCTTTTATCTTTATATAATTATATAGACTGAAATAGTCAGCATGTAGACACAGATGGTGTTAAATATTTATCCAAAGCTCTGGGAGAGTTCATTCTGAACGCTTCTCTGCACAAAGAAGGAGTGAAGGTGACTTCAGGGTTCCTCTTGTCTGTCCTCCTCCTCCCCCTCAGCTCCTCAGCACAGCCAATCAGGACACACACACACACACACACACACACACACAGAGATCACACACACACTGATGTAACAGAAGGCGACTGGACCAATTGGATGAAGTGAGAAGCTACCAGGTGTGAATGTGTTTCACGACGAGGCCGAAAAGAAATGTGCAAGCTCAGCAAAAACCTTGGATTCAAACACAAAGGGGGAAAACGCGCCACACAGGGCGACGCATACGGGTTATAACCGAAAATAATAACATTACTGCTGCCTCCACTGCAGAAAAACATAAATGTGACTGCACACACCGGAACAGCCTTGGAGAGCGTTTCTACAAGAACGGCAGATGTTCCCGTTCTTTCTACCAATGATAAAACGGCAACGTCTCATTCAGACACAGCAGAACGAGCCGAGACGGGCCCAAGACACAACCAGCCAGATTCTCAACCTGCCAGCCAGTCCAACATCTGAGAAGATCATCTGCAGACATCTCACACCGACGACAACGCAGCAGGAAACAAGCAGCACAAATCCAGCGTCCCCCACAGAAAGGATTGAGTTCATGGGGTAAATCTGGCAGCAGGGTGGAAGACAGGATTTCAGCGAGAAGACAGAGGAAGAGGAAGAGAGGGAGGACAGCAACACTGAGAGCGTCTTTCATGACAATCAAACAAGAGGCTGAGGAGGAAGAAAACAACTCTTAGCCTCCAGAGGATTAAATCTGAGGCTTTTGAATGTCAGGAAAAACTCCTCCGTCATTGAGGAGAGGAGCGAAAAGGAAAGGAAAGGAAGGGAGAGGAGAGGAGAGGAGAGGAGAGGAAATGAAAGGAAAGGAAAGCAGGGGAAAGGAAAGGAAAGGAAAGGAAAGGAAAAGAAAGGAAATGAGAGGAAATGAAAGGAAAGGAAAGGAGGGGGAAGGAAAGGAAAGGAAAGGAAAAGAAAGGAAAGGAAAGGAGAGGAAATGAAAGGAAAGGAGGGGAAAGAGAGGAAAGGAAAGGAAAGGAGGGGAAAGGAAAGGAAAGGAAAGGAAAGGAAAAGAAAGGAAAGGAGAGAAAAGGAAAGGAAAGGAAGGGAGAGGAGAGGAAAGTAAAGGAAAGGAAAGGAGGGGAAAGGAAAGGAAAGGAAAGGAAAGGAAAAGAAAAGAAAGGAAAGGAAAGGAGGGGAAAGGAAAGGAAAGGAAAGGAAAGGAAAGGAGAGTAGAGGAGAGGAAAGGAGGCAGAAAAAAACCATCACAAAGTCAAAATGAACTCCCATCATTTTCAAAAGGAAGAGAGGTTTGTTCTCTGATCATATCTGAGGAACAGTCTGGAGATTCTGCAAAGCACTCTGGGAAAAAAGTTCAAGGATACTTTCACATCTAGAACCACTGATCTTCTCAGTAGTGTACAAAGACTCTACCCTCTAAGCCAAAGTCGTCCCAACAACAAACAGTATGACCAATGTGGGACTTGAACCCACAATCCTGAGATTAAGAGTCTCATGAGCTTAACAACTAAGGTATACTGTAAAAACAGAATTGTTTTCCTGAATGAAAAAAAATACTTGGTAACACTGGTAACACTCAATTAAATGTCAGTATCTATAACTATAACACCAATTAAACAAGTCAATATTTGGTATCAGAATTTGAATCTAAGCATCACCTCTATGAGTCTAACAGTCATTTCTTTACTTTTACACACAGTGTTAGTACTGAACCCAGACAACTATCGGGTTAAAGTCCTGCCAGCACAATCCTAGGATCCAAATGGTTAACTGTTCAGACGTACATGAAAAGAAAAGTCCCCCCTAACCGGCTGGAAATAATGCTGAATAGCAAAAGAGAGGAGATGAGATGTCAGTCAAACCTTACCCCCAACCCGCTTAGGTCAGAATAACATTTGAAAGTTCTGACTAAGGAGAAAGTAACTTTCAGACCCTGCCGATGAAAATCAATGTCTGCTTATTGATATTCATGAAATCTGCCATCCTCCTGCTACAGACTCTTGAAATAGCAGTTTAACTTATTCCTTTCATACATGTAGACCGTCTAGAGAGGGAGGTCCCGGGAGCAGTGAACAGGAACTGAGTCCCCATAAAACATAAAAACCAGCGTACATGTGTGTGAATGTGTGTGTGTGTGTGTGTGCGTTTGGGTTGAGGAAGAGGAAGAGGAGGAGATTTCCACGTCAAGAGTGAGGGACACGTTAGAGAGTGTCTCTCACTCTATAATTTTTACTTCACTCTTTATCTTCACCTCAGGATGAAATACCTTATTATTTCTTTGCACAACATGAATCCACCAATAATATTTGCGCTGAATAGCAGAACCGGCTGAAACAGGCCAGCTCAGCAATCCACAAACCACATTACAGGAAGTAGGAGCAGAACTCACTACACCATGAAAAAGCAATTACTTCAGCGGCATTCCGGACTGTTATTATTCTAAATAATATATTAATTCTATCGGCCTTCGATGCATTAAACTGGATTTGCTGTAAATGATCCTAAATTTCCTCCGTTAACGAAAGAAACCAGCGACGTTTGGTTCAGGAGTAATCAGGACCATGATTTCTGGATTATGAAGAGGCTGTTATTATCAGATAAAAGTCTGATTATCACTATAAACTCACAGATTCAGTTTATAGATAAACTGACTGTATCTCCAGAGGAGGAATGTCTCCCGTGATTCACTCTCAATCGCTGCTTTAGCTTCCCGCTATCAGAACAAACCAAGACTATTCCACTGGCATAGAGTTTGTGTCTGTGCTGCAAAAAAACACAGCTGATTTATATTATACATACATTAACCTATAAATACGTGTTAACTTACATAATAACGTTGTTTTTAAAAACTGGTTGAATGCGTTTCTTATGAAAGCGCAAACGAAATAGCCGAACTTGTCACACAGACAGAACAAACAAAAAATATCCAGTTTTTATTTTTACTGCGGACTCGGCAGATTAATGAAGCTACAGTTTTAACGGTCCAGTTAGTCCACCGCTCCTGTGATCACCAGAGAAGACCAAGTCCTGGTCCTCTTTGATGAACTTGATTCTCCCAGCTATGCAACGGTTGCTTTAGCAGCAAAATAAAAGGACAGACCCTCGGTTTAAACTGCGTCAATGTCTCCTGGGATTATTTTCGTCAATTGTGCGAGTAATGTGAAACCGTGAATTTATGACCGTCTTTTCCAGGTAACATTTCATACGTTTTTAACCAAACCGGAAAGCTTTTCTAATTATCATATCCCCGAAAAGTTAGAAATTTAACGGAATTGTCCAAATCAAAAACTCTTAAGTAAATAATTGTTCAATTTCCATACTCATATAGAGCTTAGTGTGAGGAAGAACTGGAGTGATTTGGGGAAAACTTGGTTGCATTATCTCCAAATGTTTTTTGGCTATCATTTCTCAACCGTTGGTCTGATTTGGACCAAATTTGAAAACATTGTGTTTTACTCTAATAGTTCATATTTTACTTACTGGGTTGTTGTTGTTTTTTACGAAAACATTTTTTTCCAGAGATAACGACACCTTTAATTTGAGATAAATCAGGATGCTTGTACAACCCAGTGGGGTCGGCGATTTAGCCTAGCTATCGGGGACGCCGTCAGTGGCATTGTTAACGAGCGCCGGTCAAACGACAGACTGAAGGAAAAAGTGAATAATATGATGTTTGTGTTTAATCCAGGTGTTTAATCCAGATGAATGGAGGCTATTCTGATGATTACGAAAAATAATTCCAGTTATTCAAATCATCGCAATCAGACCGTTATGTAATAACTGGTTTCTGGCTCGGTACCGAGATGACCCAACCTGAAACACAAACACAGCTGATCCAGATCCTGATCCAGATCCAGATCCAGATCCGTCGATGTTCACTGCAGATGAAGCTCATCTGCATGAAAGCTAAAGATAAATGTGTTTTTGGCCGAGGCTCAAGAAGGGATTTGGCCAAAGAGCAGAAAAGGTAATTAGGCTGATTTGTGATTTAACAAACGGTGTAATTTGTTCTAAGGATTAAATAGATAACGAGCCGAGCAAACAGGGAAGCGAAACCAAACATAACGAAGCAGATACGTGACGGGTCAGACCCTCCCCTAGACGAAGAGTCATCGTTTAGACACGGCACAGATTGATGATGATGATGTTTGTGAAAAGAAAGAAGTTTGACTTTTATTCAAGAAGTAGAACATCTGATATTCACAGCGAGAAAATAATCGATGCGCAAAGATGGCAGCTGGTTTGATTGAAGGTTCTGAACACATTGTGATGACGAGGGACGGTTCTGTCGTTCCTCGGCAGAGACAGATCAGAACCAAAGGGTCTCCATCAGCACTAAAAACATGATACAGAACATCAGCAGCTGGGTTTACAAGGTCCACAAAGTTCTGACTGGAATAAAACGCTCCATGTAAGAACGCCTGGAATGATGACATTTTGTCAGGTTCCAGAGGCGTAGAATGTTCTCCAGCACCCATCAGAAGAATGATGGAACCATGGAAACGGAGGTATGGACTTCTAGTGGTTGGATTCTATGAGTGTAGAACGTGCAGGAAGACCACCGGTGAAGGTCTCTGACCGTGGAGGAAGACCACTGGTGAAGGTCTCTGACCGTGGAGGAAGACCAGCGGGGAAGGTCTCCAGGAGTTTCTGCTTTTACATTTTTACAGATGATGTGGATGCCAATGTAGCTAGCCTCACTAGCTAACTTATCGCTAGCAAATGTTAACCAGATTGGCACCGCCGAGGTTCTGATGAGTCTCTCTGATGTTAAGCCCCACAAGATCTTCCATCAGAATGAAGACGAGCGTCCATGTAAAGCCCGCTGGCGTCCGTTTATACGAAATGCACCTTTATAAATAATAAATCAGATCCTGTTTATCTGTTTGCTTCCAGGAGAAAGCTGCCTGAACTTTGTTAAACTATTGCTGCCCGCCAACAAACGGACGCTCATCCATTATGCAGGAGGTTCGTCGGAGATGCTGAGAGAAACGTGGCAGAGGAGAGAGGAGGAGTCCCGGGTAAGGATGGAGAACCGGGGAGGAGGAGATGGTTACGACTGGGTTTACATCGTGCTGTTTTCCTCGGACGGGTCTTTTCTCCAGTGTTTGTGTGAAACGAGGACAAAGAACACAGAAAACTGAAGACGGAATGTTGCAGGACCTAAAAGACCAGCAGCAGGTTTCTGTGTGTGAACAGACAGGAAGTCCAAACATAAACAAAACACGTGCGCCTGAGGTGGTCGGTAGCATTTCCAAAGAGATTAAACATAAATGTCACTGCCCTTTTCCCTCCTCCCA
>JBBDHG010000118.1:632500-640000 GCA_037951165.1 Lophius americanus
CACCAGATTTAGACTAAATCAGACCAACAGGTAAAAAATGAAAACCGGGACCGGAAGATGTAACTGAACTTTCCCAAAATAAATCCAGTACTTCCTCATATTAAGAAGGTATAAAATGAATCCACAAAATAGTTTTAGAGTTATTGCGAAAAACAAGGTTCTGACGAAGCAGCGGGAAATAATTACAGTAAACAAAGAAAAACAGAAATAACTGCCGGTTGGGAACAGTAGAAGTCAGAAATGTGAAATAAACAGTAAATTACCGTAAATCAAGAAAGGGTTTATATTTTTTTTCAGTCTGAATGATGTTAAAAACTGAATTTTACGGTGAAAATACAAACTTTTGATTAAAAAAACAAAACATAAAATTAAGAGAAAAAAATACATTAATGTCACAAACTACAAAATTACTGTGAAAATATTTTTTCTGTCTTAATTGCAGCTTTTGCTGTTATTTAGCCAACTGCTAAGCTAACCAGCTAACTGCTAAACGTGACTAAAATAAAATCTATATTTAGTTTTTGAATGAAGTCGTCGGTGACTCAGTCTCTCCTTCACCATCAGTCGAGGGTCTACTTGAGGGTCTGAGGAGCATCTGGCGAAGGGGGGTGGGGGGTGGGGGGCTCCTCTGAGGGTCTCTCTAGGTGAGGTCTTCATATTATAACATCTCAGGGTCACTTTCTTTGAGGTGGCTGTAAAATCTCTCTTTCTGCGGATCCATCAAATTGCACTAAACGTGTCACTGCTCCAGTTTATGATCATGTTCAGAGCGCAGCGTGAGGAGGAGGAGCTTCTCCTCGCTGGTCTGACGAGGAGTCGACGCTCCTGTCCTCCATGATTACAGAATTAAAACACATAAACGGTAAAATCAGCTCCACGCCGGTTCTTCCAGCACCTCTGTGGCTGAAGGTTGGAGGGGGAAGATTTCAGCACCACGGTCAGCTGCTGTCTAATCAGCCATAACAATATAACCACTGACATGTAGCACTAGCATAGCTCCGGTTGCCCTGGTTACCAGAATGTGAGATGTGGAAGGACGACTGGTGAACTGGTGACAGGATTATTGGACACTTGTGGATCAGCCAGGAGCTTCTGAAGCACAACTCTCTAAGTTCATTCTGGCTGACATTTCAGTTCTGCTTTGGCGGGTGGTTTTAATCTTATGGCTGATCAGTGTCTTTCTATCTTTAGTGACTGTTTCAGTTTCTAAGCTTGAGGCTGGCGCTGGAGACATGCTGCCAATGGGTCGGATTAAAACAGGTTCTGACATAGTGACTCAAAATGAGCTCAACCAAACATCTGAGTAGGACATCAAAGGGTTAAAGGTGAACCAGGGGGTTTGGACTCTGATTGTACATGGAGATCAGGTTCTGGTGAGGACCAGCCCACGCCGTCAGCTGCTGCTACCAGAAACAACATAGCAGGTATTGGGTGGCGTCTGAGATCGGGCCCACGCATGAATGAGGATGATGATGATGATGATGATGATGATGGTTATATCAAGAAAGGATATTATACCTGGAGAAAATGGAGAGAAAAGATCTGGCTCCTCGCCGCGGGGCCGGAGAGAGGCTCATCAGTTGGACCGATGAGGAAGATTTGTTTAGGTCATCATCACAGGTGGGAATATTTTACCTTCTCAGATTTGATTGAACGTCATTCTTTCAAATATCCAACCTAGAAACGGATGTTTGTCTGCTGTAGAGAGGAAGACCCGGCCCCTCACATTCATCACCTTCCACCGGGTGGAATCGTCAGGATGAAGAAGGTTCCAGATTCTTCCCCCTAAAACTTCTGAACAATAAAGATCCGAATATATGAAATAAATAAAGAATAAAGTGACGCAGTTTAAAATTTACCGAGTCCCTCGTTCTAAAAGTAAAGGACGGAACGAAGAAGAACAATAAAACATGATTATGTCTCTTTGTGTGTGTGTGTGTGTGTGTGTGTGTGTGTGTCTGTGTGTGTGTGTGTGTGTGTGTGTGTGTGTGTGTGTGTGTGTGTGTCAGAAGAGGGAGGATGGGGGAGTGTGTGGGAGACCCCTGAGGGAGCAGGGGGCCGTGATGGACTGCTTCTTAATGAGGTGTGTGTCTGATGCTGTACGTGAGAACTTCCGTTCCGCTTCACAGACTCCAGAGAGAAGCTCCGTCAGTCTTCCTGAGAAGCATCATAAAACCCATCGGCGTCCTGGACGACGTCTGGCGGCGGTTCGTCCCGCCGAGCGAAAACACCACCAACTGCTGCAAATTCATCAAAACTCTTCATCTCCTGCCGGCGGGCCTGGAGGCGTCTGGAAATCCAATCACAGCTCTGATGTTTTTTACAGCAGGAACCAGCAGCCGACAGGATGAAGAGCAGCCGACAGGATGAAGAGCAGCAGACAGGATGAAGAGCAGCAGACAGGATGAAGAGCAGCAGACAGGATGAAGAGCAGCAGACAGGATGAAGAGCAGCAGACAGGATGAAGAGCAGCCGACAGGATGAAGAGCAGATAATAATAATATTAAAATAATAATAAATTAAAAAAATAATGATAATATGATGATGATGATGATGAGGATGAGGATGGTGATGATGATGATTATTTTTATTATTATAGTGTAATAGTAATAATGGATAATCATCATTATTAATATTAATATTATCATAATTGAACACTATTTTATATAGTAAATAATAATAATAATAATAATATGATTAATACTTTTATTATTATTATTATTATTATTAATATTAATAAAATAATGATAATAAAATAATTATTATCATAATCATAATCATATTTATTATAAGTTTTAATAAATAATTGATCATCATCCTTATTACTATTAACATGATATTAATAATAAAAATACCAATGATAAGTAAGACCAGAACCAGAACCTTTCTCTGAGTAGAATCTGTTTTTTCCAATATCCTGCTCCCAAACAGAACCAGCCCGGTCCAGAACAGAACCAGCCCGGTCCAGAACAGAACCAGCCTGATTGTCTGTAGAGAAACTGTAGAGAAGATCTTCCAAAACTCCAGAAAGCTGATTCCTTACAATGATGCATGCTGGGATTTTCCCACGGAGGAGCTGTCCCTGGTCCTGAAAGTTACTGTTCAGAAAAACTCAAATATCACAAACTGATATTTGAGTTTTGTTTTTGACAATTTTCTCTTTGTCTGTTTCTTGAAGTGAATTTCGGTTTCTGTACTGAATGATTAAATTGCTTAACTGGACCGGTTCTGGCTCTGACTCAGTCTGCATGTGGGTCGGTCTCCCCCCTTGTTTCTGCACAAGGGTGGAGACTGTTTCTGTTTTCAGCTATAAAACCAAAAGCAGAGATTAGTTGTGGTATGTGGAGGGGTGGAGAAGTGTGTCAGAGAGGATGAGGGTGGTGTCATCCGCTGGTGTGGTGTCATCCTTGACGCAGGTGGGCCTGCATCAAGGATCGCCACTGAGCCCCTTTCAGCAGTGGGGATGGATCTGTTGATTGATTGATGAGGTAAGATTCCCCATGGATGACATGATTAACGTTTTCAGGATTTTAACCCTTTAAATCCCAGTTTGTTTATGAATGATTGAAATAAAAAAAGTTATTAATTATATATAAATGATTTATAACAGCCTGGATTTTGACGGATTCTTCATCTACTAATTACACTCTTTGAGAAATCTAAGTAATTTCTCAAATTGAGTAATTTTTTCATTTAATTTAGTTTTAGAAATTAAATTATATTTGAGGAAAAACTATATTTATCTTTTGTAAAATTCAAGGACATGTTTCCAAAATGTGATCAAAACTAATAACCGTTCATTAGATGTGAGACAGGAAGTTCATTTAATAACAGACTCAGTGTCTTTCATGTCGGGGTAAACAAACACAGTTTCTTTCATGTCGGGGTAAACAAACACAGTTTCTTTCATGTCGGGGTAAACAAACTCAGTGTCTTTCATGTCGGGGTAAATAAACACAGTTTCTTTCATGTTGGGGTAAATAAACACAGTGTCTTTCATGTCGGGGTAAACAAACTCAGTTTCTTTCATGTCGGGGTAAATAAACTCAGTTGCTTTCATGTCGGGGTAAACAAACTCAGTGTCTTTCATGTCGGGGTAAATAAACTCAGTTTCTTTCATGTCGGGGTAAACAAACTCAGTGTCTTTCATGTCGGGGTAAACAAACTCAGTTTCTTTCATGTCGGGGTAAACAAACTCAGTGTTTTTCATGTCGGGGTAAACAAACTCAGTTTCTTTCATGTCGGGGTAAACAAACTCAGTGTCTTTCATGTCGGGGTAAACAAACTCAGTTTCTTTCATGTCGGGGTAAACAAACTCAGTGTCTTTCATGTCGGGGTAAACAAACACAGTTTCTTTCATGTCGGGGTAAACAAACACAGTTTCTTTCATGTCGGGGTAAACAAACTCAGTGTCTTTCATGTCGGGGTAAACAAACACAGTTTCTTTCATGTCGGGGTAAACAAACTCAGTTTCTTTCATGTTGGGGTAAATAAACTCAGTTTCTTTCATGTCGGGGTAAACAAACTCAGTGTCTTTCATGTCGGGGTAAACAAACACAGTTTCTTTCATGTTGGGGTAAACAAACTCAGTTTCTTTCATGTCGGGGTAAATAAACCCACAGCAGTATTACAGGACAAAGTATATTAAGGAAAAATATATCAAAACCGGATTCTCCAATCCTGACCCAACAGAACACTGAAGCATGAAGTTGAGATTCTGGTCGACCAAACCAGAACAGAGACTTTCCCGGAGACACGGAATTAAATAATTCCGTTAAAACCTCCGACTGACCCCACAGTCTCTGAGAGAGAACCCGACAGAGGGAAAGAAGGATGGGCGCTACAATGGGTCATGGTTCTGAAGGTTCTGACATACTACATATGTAGGATCATGTCCAAACACGACATCCGGGTTCACCTCAGACCCAACAACACCCTCAGGCAAAAACCAGATCAAGACCAGACAAGCAAACCCGGACTGAGTAAGGATCACTGGTCCGACAGAGGAGAACCAGAACTCAGAGGTCCATCTGAGACTGAAGAATGAAACAAGCTGCAAATTAAAGTAAGAAAAGTTCTACATAAAAGAAATGGATCAGATATAAACCAAAAAAAACAAAACAAGAAAAACACAGATTACTTTTCATATATTTGACACTTTGCTTAACTTCCGGGTCGGTGCGGTCATGTGACTTAAACCTGGACGCACCTCAGGCTAATGACCCACATGATGATCCGGTAGAACATCAAGACCACGGCGTCCCTAACGACCCCAGTCAGCCCACATCAGAGACGGGGGTCAGCTGTAGACCTCCACCTATGCACCCTTCTGACGTCACACACCTGCTGGAGGGTAAATACCTGCCTCCTGCCAGCAGTCAGTTAGAGCTGAGGAGGCCTCTTGTGACCTGGATGAAGGAGGATCTGCTCCCACATCAGTCTCTGACGCCGAGGAACCGCCTGCAGGTACGAAGAAGACAGATTCAATCAGGGACGAACGAGGAGCGAGACACAGGAGTCGCCGGAGGTAGACGTCTGACAGATATTCAGTACGACTTCATGTATTCATCTGCAGACAGACGCAGACAGACGCAGACGGCGCCGCAGACGCTGAGGTCAGGACCAAGGACAGCGGCGCCCAGTTTAGGAGCAGAAGGCGCCGGTTCAGAGTCCGAAGACGGCGGGGATATTCCAGAGGAGCAGAGGACACGTACGGCGGAGTAGTTTCATAAAGCAGCAAGGACACACAGAGGTCGTCTTCGTCCCACAGCAGCCCACTCCTCTCCAGGACGCAACAGAAAAAGACCGACGCACTGCAATGCAGCACAGCTCCGAACGGCCCGGCCTCCTCCGAGCAGAGCAGGAGAGGCAGAAGGGGAGGTCGGCGAGTCGTCTCCACCGGGGCCGCTGTGAGAGGACGGGTTTCTCACCGGAGACCAGAACCAGACAGAACAGAACCTCACAATGACAGAGCTTTTATCTTCAGTAAAACAGAGCAGACCTCTCCTCAACCTCCTCACTGAGAAACAATGAAAGCCGCCTCCTCCCTTCAGGAGGTCCGTAACTGTGATTCTATTTTACTGCACACCGGTATCCACTTCTTCATCCTCCTGCGTGTTCCTCATCCTCAACTGTCTGATCTTTCATTTGTGTTTCACAGATAAAACAACAACAGAGTAGAGTAACGGCGGTTTATCCAGAAAGCCGGTTTAACAAACTTGGACTTTATCCCTCAGCTCTGAGTGGATTAATCCTGAGTTGAGAAACTCTGAGTTTTCGGTTCCAGAACAGCTGATCTGGGTTTGTTAACTCTGTGACTGTGATTCACCATGGCAACCAGAGAGACGCTACGGTCAACATACTTGTACAAGGAGGAGGAGTCAGAAACAAACTCTAGGTTTGTTGTTACCGTGGTAACTGAGTCAGAGTTTAAATCAACCTGCTTTAGAGCAGAAAACCCAGTATCACCCTCACGTCGGGGTTAAACCCACTGCGGAACGGTCAAGATCTTCAATGAGACCAGGATAACTAGTCCCGGTCTCAGGACTAGTATGTTGGGATTAGATCCAACATACTTCCCTCCCCGGGGATCAGGTCTAACCTTCAACCCTGATACTTTCAGGGTTGAATCTCTGCCATGTTGGGCTTCCATGTGACGTTTGGCCTCAGGTCTGAATGGCGTATCTTCTGTGATCTCTACCTCAGCCTCCTTTTAGTGACGCCCACATGAGACCAGCACCAACGCCATCCAGCCGATACACGACATCGGCGGTTCTGCATTCCTGAGAGTTATTGTGAAGACCACAACAAAAAGTTCTCCATGAACCAAACTTTCAGGTTTGAGAGCAGAAGCGTTATCCTTGATCTGAAGTTAAATATTAGTCAGTATCTCCACCAAACTACTTTGAGTGGCTGGAACTGGATTTTTATTATAAGTTTTTCACTATGTCTTGATTTTCTTTTGACTTTTGGTCTGGATTTATTTGGTCAAAGTTTCTCACGTTGACCTTTTGTTACGTTTTCAATGATTAGATCACCTTTACTGCATTCCTGCCTCCTTGTCCACATATGGGTCCTTCTTCTGAACCGTACATAATGGTTCTGTTGGAGCCTGGTGTCTGTGGAGGAGGCTGATGATTACCGTCAGATCAGATTACAGGATGTGTCCGTCCCCGGTGTAACGTCTGCAGTCACCGGTGTGAAGAATAAACCTCAGGGCCGACGGGAAGCAGCTCTGAGAAGAAAAAAAAAACCAGTGCAGGGATGTGGATCTGACAGAAAGTCATTCACTCCAGCCGCCTGTGACCGCGATCTACAGAACTCTACCATCCAGCCCGAAACAGTTCCATCAGGATACAATCAGAGTGAATTTGCTGAGAGACGTGACGGGGTGGTGGAGAACGCAGATGGAGAGTCTGAAACAGCGGGTATAAAAACGTTAACCCGCCTCTGTGGGGTAAATGTATCAGAACGTGTAGCGGCGCCATACTGGGATATTCA
>JBBDHG010000118.1:645000-660000 GCA_037951165.1 Lophius americanus
CAGTATCCTTTCCTCCAGGGGGAACCGAGAACGTCTGTGTGAAAAGAATCCAATTACAACAACCTTGCAAGAGAAATAATGAAAATTCAAATAGGTTATGTAAATTCTGCATCTTAAGTGGCTGGGGACAAGTGCGGCGAATATGAGATAGTGTTTCACGAGCACGCTCACCCACGCCGGAGCGCCACGCCGGAGCGCCACGCCGGAGCGCCACACTGCCTCTTCGTCCAAACGCTCCTGTCCAACGTTTTATTCTGGTTCCATCCACTTCCTCCCTGTCACCTCCAGGAAAGTGCTGCTAATGTTTCTTATTGAATGTGTTGACAAAGGAAGATTCCTGTTCTCGAAATATTGAATTAGCAGTCAGGGGGGGATTGGTGGGTGAGCAAGGACACCAAGAGATCACATGACCTACCGCATCCACTATCAGCCCACTGAGAACGTCCCGAGGCCATTCGCTCTCTCTCTCTCTCTCTCTCTCTCTCTCTCTCTCTCTCTCTCTCTCTCTCTCTCTCTCTTCAGTTCAGGTCAGGTGAATTTAGGATAAACCTTACCTTAATTCGTCGCCAAAATAATCTTTAAACATCTCGTGTGAGTGTGTATGTGTTAGTAATCTGGTACTATGTGTGAGTAATCTGTTACTATGTGTGAGTAATCTGTTACTATGTGTGAGTAATCTGTTACTATGTGTGAGTAATCTGTTACTATGTGTGAGTAATCTGTTACTATGTGTTAGTAATCTTATGCTATGTGTGAGTAATCTGTTACTATGTGTGAGAAATATTTCTCTCCTCGGCTGATGTTTTTGGATCAAAGGCTCGTTTGTTGATCGACTTCTCTCATACAGGATTAAAAATCTTCACGGCCACTTTTTCTTGACAAATTACAGACGTCCCTTAAAAAGAAGCGGCGTGATGAAACCAACCACAGACCTGCTGAATGTCCTGCTCCACCAACGAGACCAACTCTTCCTCGTCAGTCCGCTTCTTTCAACTTTTCATTTTCCACTTCAGTTCTCCAAATATACGACTTTTCTCTTATGATATTATGACTTTTATCCCGTAGTTTCCATGTTTTTACTGTTTGTGGCTCTAATATTCCATAACATAAATAATGAGGCCAGGTCAGAATGAAAGATGAGGACGCAGAAGAAAAGACGCCCGTGACATGTAATAGGAAAAGAATCAATCTGAAAAAAGGCAGGAGGAGAGGAATCATTGTTGACAGTCAGGGGCTGTGGGGGGGGGGGGGGTTGGACGGACCCTTGAGATGGAAGCATTTGATCTTTACAGGTGAAGGTCTTCCATTTATTAACACCATAAAATAAAAGACTATCTGTCTTTGGCTCCTCTGACCTCTCCTGTGGTTCCAGCTGGACGGTGAGGGACTTGTTAGCGTCCAGCTAATGTCCTCAAACCTTCCAGCAGACATACATTAATCATGACGGCCGCTGATGGTTATCGCTCACAGCAGAAGGATCTCAGCCCTGCATTCTACTTTATTCTGCTTCTTCTTCCTACCTCATGGGAATATTCCAGTACACTGGGGTCTTCCTCACCAGGGTTGTAGACTCTCCCTCATGTCTTCAGAATGAATTAGGCCTTGTCAGGATTATCCGAGACGTTGTGTTGGTAAAGGGAAACCATTGGGATGACGCTGTTGTCACAGACAGCAATGGTATATCCGCAAAAAAGTCTCCAATCTCCTGCATTGCACCAGTTATGTTATATTATAAATTTGGACTAAATCGTACCAACATTTGAGATATTATGGCCCGAAAACTTTTGGAGATAGAGCTCCCCCTAGTGACAAAAATATAGAACTGACCTTTCCCCTAATCACTCCTGTTCCTCCTCACACTATGATCTATGTGGGTATGAAATTTGAAAAAGTTAAGTTAGGTAAAGACAAAACTTCAGATTCCAGGAAGCAAAATTGAAGAAGTTATTCCTCAAGTTGACAGTTATTTATTTTTAGTCGCACATTTTGGTCCACTTATATTCTTCAAACATGATTCAGCATCATAACGTGTTCTTTCACCGCTACGCCGACGACACACAGTTATATCTTCCCCTGAAACTGGTTGACCCATGAAGCTAAGCTACTATTCCTAAATTGTTTCAGTGACATAGACCAGTGGGTGGGAATTTACTACAACTCAACAGAACCAATCTGGAATAATACGTTCAGTCCTATTGTCTCTCCAGCTGGTCCAAATGGAGAGTCCTCCTGGTTCTGACCCACAGAAACTTTAGAAGAACATGAACTTCCTTTATTTCTATCAAATGTGATGCTGAAGTTATCAAAGAGTTTCTGAACAAATTCATTGATTGTTTACTTTCATGTTTCTGTAATATAATGATGTCAGAGCCTTTGATCTAAAAACATCAGAGGAGAGAAATATTACTCACACATAGTAAAAGATTACTCACACATAGTATGAGATTACTCATACATAGTCACAGATTACTCACACATAGTCACAGATTATTCACACATAGTAACAGATTACTCACACATAGTCACAGATTGCTCACACATAGTCCAGATTACTCATACATAGTCACAGATTACTCACACATAGTCACAGATTGCTCACACATAGTCCAGATTACTCATACATAGTCACAGATTACTCACACATAGTAACAGATTACTCACACATAGTAACAGATTACTCACACATAGTCCAGATTACTCACACATAGTCACAGATTACTCACACATCGTCACAGATTACTCACACATAGTCACAGATTGCTCACACATAGTCCAGATTACTCATACATAGTCACAGATTACTCACACATAGTAACAGATTACTCACACATAGTAAGAGATTACTCACACATAGTCCAGATTACTCACACATAGTCACAGATTACTCACACATAGTCACAGATTACTCACACATAGTAACAGATTACTCACACAGAGTAACATATTACTCACACAGAGTAACAGGTACAATATTTAGAGGGATATATAGATTAAATAGAGATATTTTAGGTTTATTCAGGGTATTTAATTCAGGCAGGCCTAACTTAAAATAACCAATGAGGAGAGAAGGAAGGAAGGATCTAGCGCTCCACCGTGGAGTTAAAACTTCCCCGAAGAATTCCCGCCACACTATTCACATCCTGAAAGATGTGAGTGGTTCTAAATATGTGTTATTACTTTGGGCAGTTTGGTCCTCACCCCCACAGTGGGGGTGCCAAACCACAGCGAATGTACCTGATGACCTTCTAATAGTAGAGAACCAGGATGGAGCGGATCATCTGTGTCTCATTAACAAACTCATTCTGCTTTGCTGCTGCATTAATGGCTACGTGGATTCACTATTTGCAGTATTCAAATCTACTGGCCTTTCAGAAATGTGTGAAATAACTTCCTGCAGGCTGTCAAAACCGACTGCCACTCTCCCCGAGGAACTCCCCCAGAACTGTCAAGATTATTTCTGAGTAGCTCACAGACAAAAAACAAAACACACACAAAAAAAACAGAGAAGGAGAGAGAAAGGAGTCACGCTAAATGCTCCTTTATAGAATCAGTGAATTATTACCATGTTTTATTACCTACCAGCACAGTTGGAGAGTAATAAGTAATAATTGAACTTAGATTTCCTGCAAATCAAGTAGAAGTCATTAACAATGATGAGGATAGCAGATGAAAAGTTAGCTCTTCAGCTCTTCCAACACCTTTGTCATTCATTAACCCTCGCCTCACAGAGATGAACGTCAGACCAAACTGATTATAAAATATTTATTTTTGGGTAACCCTTTGAAGCTTTCTATCAAATACATTCAAATGAGTGAAAATTATACAAAACACATAAAAATATCTTTTTTTTCTTCATCTTTTCCTTCCTGCCTCATACTCAGTCATGTAGACCCCTAACCTCTGCACGCACTAAATGTAATGTATGTATGTTTTCTATATATTTATATAGGGCGTTTTTGTGTGCAAAACAAAAAACAATGACTGGTGAAACTTCCCCATAGAATACAGGGAGACCCAACTCTAAAAACCCGGTGAGGTCTGTGCATTCAACCCAGGGGTGTTCAACTCAGCAGGTGAGCCGGTCCATTGCTGAAGCGTTGAAGAACCAGACAGGGATGATGGTACGATCCCCTCCATACCTGACCCTTTCCAAGCCAACCCGGATCCAGTCATTGCACCAACAGGAAATGCAACTAGTGGGGGGATTGGGAAATCTGCAACGTTCATCTGGAATCCCCCCCGGCCGAGTGGGGGGATTCGATTCGACTCGATGGTTTCATGAGTCTGGGCTTTATGTTCCCTTTGCTACATTGTTTCTTCTTGTGCTAAATAATAAATAACATCCTCTTTTTGTCAAAATGGACCATATTTGATTTTAGAGCCGAAAAGCTTCATCATCCTTCTGCCCCTTCGGCCTCGGAATGTGAAAATCCCTCAGCGGTGTCCCTGTGTGTGCGGCGATACAGAGGGAAAATATCAGAATTTCATCAAAAAATATAACGGTCACAGCTGCTCCTCTGACACCGTCTGATGATGTTTGACACTGATCAACATTTAAAATTCTTCAAATCTGAGATCCACACAAAATTATTATTCAGGTCGGAATATTTCTATTTATTCAAATATCTGAAAACAAGTCTATGTAGAGCAAAGCCCATCCGATACGTGTAAACTTCACCCTTCTTCTCATCAGATGTGTGATTATATGATGTGTAGGAATCTATTTATTTGTCCGCTTAGTAGATGAGCGGAAATAATGACGTGAAGTTTCATTACAGTGATTTCAGAACTTCTTCTGCTCTCTGGTTGCCTTGACGACACAATCAGGAGGCTTAAAGGATGTAAAATCCTCTGTGTGCCATAAATGAAACACTAGCAGACAAACAGAGTGATTGCATGTTTGCATGTGTGCGTGTGTGTGTATGTATTCTTGTATATAGTACATAGTGGGTACTGGCTCAAGATCTTGACCAACAGAGGGAGGTCTTTTATGTGAAGTGAGGACATTCGGCCAGTTTAACTTTGTTTTCATTGCAATCATGTTCTGAAGTCACTTAGATGCTATCATATTTTTCCTCTTAAGTCCTCAATTCTTCCCAGAATTATTATTTTACCCCTGAGTTTTCATTCAAGCACACATATTCAAGCTTCGTTTACAAGAATGTGTGCATGTGTGTGTGCTGGCGTGTGTTCTCCACCATCCAGAATGTCCAGAGGGGAGAGGGGTCAATGATGTAACATGGGTGTGTGTGGGTGAGTGTTTGTGTGTGTGTGTGTGTGTGTGTGTGTGTTTGTTCTTCAGAGACTTTGAGAAGACACACTATCCAGAATGTCCAGAGGGGAGAGGGTTCAATGATGTAACATGGGTGAGTGTGTGTGTATGAGGTTGTGTGTGTGTCTATGTGTGTGCGTGTGTTCTTCAGAGACTTTGAGAAGATACAGCATCCAGAATGTCCAGAGGGGAGAGGGGTCAATGTTGTACCATCGGTGTGTGTGTGTGTGAGTGTCTGTGTGTTCGTGTTTGTGTGTGTGTTGTGTGTGTGTGTGTGTGTGTGTGTGTATGTGTTCTTCAGAGACTTTGAGAAGACACAGCATCCAAAATGCCCAGAGGGGTTAATGATGTAACAGGGTGTGTGTGTGTGTGTGTGTGGGTGTGTGTGTGTGTGTGTGTTTGTGTGTGTGTGTGCCAGCAGTTGTAACAACAGATGACACACAGAGACAGATAACCAGGTGGAGGTTCTAAACCAGAACATCCAACCAGTGCCCCCTCACTCTTCTGGGAATCACTGGCTGCCAGCTGAGGAGATGTAAGAAGGTGTCGGGAAATGAACGCGGCCAATAGGGGGCAGTAGTGAGATAATCCGACTTCTGTTCCACCACCCTAAGATGTTCCGGGAATAAAGGAGCAAAACACAAGTGGGGAGTGGCTTCCTGCTGGGGACTCTTCTAGAACTTACCAGGTCGAAATGAGCTGCAGGTAAAAGCATAGGTGACATGCAGCAAATATCTCATGTTGTGTTTTTCTATTTTGACTCTTGCTTTGGGTTTTTTTTTGCTTCATTATAACTAGTTCTGGGGTCTGATCTTAAAGCATATTGTTTACTTCATAGGAAAGGTTAGGTTTAGTCCATATGGACTGTTTGAGGTTCTTAATGAGTCACATGGAGGTGGAGCTTCTTAAAGAATCTGGACAGGTTTTAATAGTAGAAGGAAATAAACATCAATATTTGCAAATGAATGATAAAAAAAAGTCAAAGATATACTATAATCTAATATAATAAGAATTATTAATATGTCATGATTAATACAAATGTATTTAGTAAGTAAAGTAAATACTTATTTATTACACTATTATGTGAGACATGAGGAGATGAAAAATTTAAAAATTCAGAGCAGCGATCCAAAACAAATTAAGGAAAAGTATTCATTAAATACTATCATGTGTATTAATTGCATAGGGTTAGTTTTATCATTTATAACCGGGGGCAGAGACGTGGAATAAAACGCTTTCCTCTGGTTTACCGCCGGCGCAGCTACCATCTCATTAAAGGAATCCCGTCGAAGGGTTAAAGGTCGTTTAGTGATTACATTTAAAGCGTTCTGAATTCTATCTATTCATTTACCTCCCGGTGGAAGCGGTAGGATGTAAAATGTGATGTATTTGTTTTTTATAGTGTAGCGCCAGGATGTTATTAGGGTGATGAATTGCATTCATTAAAAATGATTCATCCAGGCTCTTTCCGTGTTCCTCTCCCCAGCAGGGATCTCACTGCCGCTCCAGCAGCATCCGGGATTGACTTTAACCGATTATTGTTTCATTGTCTGCTTCGTCAAAATACCATCTATTTATTCTTATTTGTATCATAAGTGAAACGGAAACGTTTCAAAGTTCTCAACAGCAGATGGAAATAAAGGAAATCATTTCAGGATGGAAAGAATCCGCATTCTGTCCTTGCTGCCTCAATTTACTTGTCTAATTAAACCAAAAGGCAATCTTGCACACAACCACACACACACGCACACACGCACACACACACACACACACACACACACACACACACACACACACACACACGCTTGTCACCTCTGCTGATGAAGAAGGCGTGGTCGTTAAGGCGAACTGGGACAGAAAAGCTTTTGTTCAGTTTGCAAATTGAACAACAGAAAATCAATCAAGCACAAAAACAGAAGCTATTATACGTTTCCACAGGAAACAGGTTGTGTGTGTGTGTGTGTGTGTGTGTGTGTGTGTGTGTGTGTGTGTGTGTGTGTGTGTGTGTGTGTGTGTGTGTGTGTGTGTTTTCAGCAGCCTGTACCCTGATATGAAAATAATATCCAAAATGACGAGGGGCACTACGGTTAAAGACCGGAAGAATCCCTGCTGTCTTTCAGATACAAACACACACACACACAGCAAACACACACAACAAACACTCACACCCACACACCCACACACCCACACACCCACACACACACTTACAAATCCATAGAGTGATCAATTACTTCATCAGTAATGACCAGCAGCTGTGATTAGATGCTTGATGGAATCAATAAGTGCCTAAGAAAGTAGGGGAATGTTCACACACACAGACACACACACACACACACACACACACACACACACACACACACACACACACACACACACTCACAAACACAGACACACACAAACACAAACACACACACACACTTAAAGACACACACTCACAAACACAGACACACACAAACACAAACACACACACACACTTACAGACACACACTCACAAACACAGACACACACAAACACAAACACACACACAACAATCAGTTGACTTCGTAGAAAACGTTTCAGTAAATCGCCACGAAAAACAACAACGAAACGAAAAAACAGTTTGGTTGTAAAACTCTTAACAAAGATATAAAATGACAGAAGTTAAAGTTTTTTTTACAGTAAACTGTAACGTTGCAGTAAAATCTTTAATTCAACACCAATGATTTGCATGTGACATCAAAGTATATTATCTGGTTACTATGGTTACCTGTCAGTGGGTGGGGTATATTATCTGGTTATTATGGTTACCTGTCAGTGGGTGGGGTATATTATCTGGTTACTATGGTTACCTGTCAGTGGGTGGGTTATATTATCTGGTTACTATGGTTACCTGTCAGTGGGTGGGTTATATTATCTGGTTATTATGGTTACCTGTCAGTGGGTGGGGTATATTATCTGGTTATTATGGTTACCTGTCAGTGGGTGGGGTATATTATCTGGTTATTATGGTTCCCTTTCAGTGCTTAGGGTTATATTGTCTGGTTACTATGGTTACCTGTCAGTGGGTGGGGTATATTATCTGGTTATTATGGTTACCTGTCAGTGGGTGGGGTATATTATCTGGTTACTATGGTTACCTGTCAGTGGATTGGGTATATTATCTGGTTATTATGGTTACCTGTCAGTGGGTGGGGTATATTATCTGGTTACTATGGTTTCCTGTCAGTGGGTGGGGTATATTATCTGGTTACTATGGTTACCTGTCAGTTGGTGGGGTATATTATCTGGTTACTATGGTTTCCTGTCAGTGGGTGGGGTATATTATCTGGTTACTATGGTTACCTGTCAGTGGATTGGGTATATTATCTGGTTACTATGGTTACCTGTCAGTGGGTGGGGTATATTATCTGGTTACTATGGTTACCTGTCAGTGGGTGGGGTATATTATCTGGTTATTATGGTTACCTGTCAGTGGGTGGGGTATATTATCTGGTTACTATGGTTACCTGTCAGTGGATTGGGTATATTATCTGGTTACTATGGTTACCTGTCAGTGGATTGGGTATATTATCTGGTTACTATGGTTACCTGTCAGTGGGTGGGGTATATTATCTGGTTACTATGGTTACCTGTCAGTGGGTGGGGTATATTATCTGGTTACTATGGTTACCTGTCAGTGCTTACGGTTATATTATCTGGTTACTATGGTTACCTGTCAGTGGGTGGGGTATATTATCTGGTTACTATGGTTACCTGTCAGTGGGTGGGGTATATTATCTGGTTACTATGGTTACCTGTCAGTGGGTGGGATCTTTCATCATTCATTCACATTTTCGGTCTCTGATCAAACTGAAGATGAAGATCTGAACCAATCTCCCCTCACAGCTAGATTAGATTTGATGTCACTGATTCTGATAGGATATGAATAAAACACTACAAGTTACAAGGTTCCACCGCCCCAGAGGACGTAGAACATCTCCGTCCTGAATCCTCCATGAATTATAATAACTTTTATTTTACACTTTCACTGAGTTGCTGCTCAGGAATATGGTTTTACACTAAGATGTATTTGTGAAAATGATTTCTTCCATCTTCTAGATGGATCGTCTGGGAATCTCTGAGCTGAGGAGCGTCGACGGTTCAGACCCGTGTCGCTGCTTACTGATCAGACTCTGGTTCTGCTGACCTTGACTCGGGACCAATTTGCTTCCAGGTTTCAGATGCTGGTCAGAACCTTCTGCTCAGGGGCTTGGATCCTCGGTGTCTGAGTTACGAGGAAGTTGTTGCCTTAAGTCAGGGTCAGGTTCACCGGCGAGGCTGAAGACGAAGGCTGACGCTGATGCATCCCACATCATCATCATCATCATCCTCATGGAGAAGGAGGAAGCTCCAGCCCTGAGGATCCATGGAGGTGACTGCGTGACAATCTGTGAAGATATTTGATGATAAAAGGGAAAACTGTCAAAACTCTATTAAACTAAGTTTTTTCAGCTTAAATCAATAAGTTAAATTCAAAACCAACTCATTTAATTCAGCTTGAATAAAGTTATTTATTTTAGCTCATCATTCATTTTTTTGTACAGTGAATGATTAAAAGCACAAAGCTTAAAAAAAAAAATTTAAAAAAGGGAAATTACAGTTTCGGAAATTCTTCACTTTTTTTTCCAAGAATTTTTTTTTTAACAATTATTATTATTTTATTTGTACAGCATTTCATGACAAATTATATGCACTGTAAAAAGAAAATTAAAAAAAATTAAAAAAAAGCATTTCTTGGTGATTCTAAAAAGAAAACTTCCCCTGGTGACGGCGGCTGATAAATTCTTTGAGCCAATAATTGTGTTTTACCGGTAAACAATATATATATATATATATATATATATATATATATATATATATATATATATATATATATGTATATATGTATATATATATATATATATATATATATATATATATATATATATATATATATATATATATATATATATATATATATATATATATATATATATATATATATATATATATGTATATATGTATATATATATATATATATATATACATATATATATATATATATATATATATATATATATATATATATATATATATATATATATATATATATATATATATATATGTACACCTGTTCTTGGCTCTAGACCAACACAGAGGTGCTGCTCTGGCACCAGTTTTGAGAGCCGAGGTCATGCCACTCCCCTTCCTCCTCCTCTTCCTCTTCCTCTTCCTCTCTGGCTCATTTCTTTTCCCCTCTGCTTTGATGTGGAGGTAAAACCTCTTCCTCACATGAGTGGAACAGTTTTACGTCTTCGGCTGGGTTTGTTTCTTTTTATTCCAAGCTTCATCCTCCGTCTCCTGCGATCGTGAATAAAAGTGAGGAAGAGTCGAGTCCCTCGGCAGGGATAAGAGATCCTCATCTTTTATCAGCAGTCACCTCTCTGCTGAGCTCTGACGGTCCCGCGGGGTCCGCCACTCACCGCCAACTCGCTCCCGGTGGTCCGATTATTCCTCCCTCAAACTGCCGCTTGTCAATTATTCCGTCCAGTCGCGCATTTTTGACTCTTCAGCGGCGTCTTCTTCAAAGACTCAACTTCAAGCATTTATTCATTCAGTTATTCTTCTTCATCGGGGGACATGGAACGTTACCCGTTTGTGACAGGTGGGACTATAAAGGACAACATTCATGAACGCCTCAGGGGTTTCCTGAACCGGCAGAACCGTACCGAGACACCAGAGGACGGAGGCTGAGGAGAAGAACTTCTGGTCCGCCTCAATGAAGTTCTGACAAACCGTCTGATGACGCAGGGAGGGACAGCGGGTCTCGGTCCAGACTGTCTACAGCCTGAAGACAGAACTGAGTCGTAAGTCCATCTAACAGACCATCTAGGTCCCAACCCTCACCTCTGGTCCTGAGATCTGGGTAGAGACCCAAAGAATGAGGTCAAGGATACAAGCGGCTCTAATGAGTTTCCTAGGTGGGGGTCTGGACTCGGCCTGAGTGAGGAGCTCGGAGGAGGGCCGCTGCTCCCCGGCGCTGAAAGGAACCAGTTGATGTAGTTGAACATCGGATCAGGATCCTCCAGGACGCCCAACTTCATTGGTTTTCCAGGCATGCAGAACTGGGGTGGGACCCTGAGGGTTCTGGAGGATCCTCCTGGATGAGCCGGAGAGCGTTGCTGGAGAGAGGGACATCTGGGATATGGTTCTTAGTCTGCTGTCAGCAGAAGTGAAGAGAATTATTAGGTCTTTATTTGGTAAAAACAGATTTTGGTTCTCTCTGAGAGTGAAGGTCACCTCCAGGCTGAGACGCAGAAGTTCATCACATCCAAGCTGCAGCTCAGACCTGTCAATCACACGCCGACCAAACACTGGTTATATCCTCATCCTCCTCTTCCTCCTCTTCTGCTCATGCATCGTCTGGTCCAACCTGCCCACTTTCTCCTCTCTCTCTCCCCTCTCTCCCTATTTTCTCTCTCTCCCCTCTCTCTCCTCTCTCTCTCCCCTCTCTCTCTATCTTCTCTCTCCACTCTCTCTATTTTCTCTCTCTCCCCTCTCTCTCCTCTCTCTCTCCCCTCTCTCTCTATCTTCTCTCTCCTCTCTCTATTTTCTCCTCTCTCTCCTCTCTCTCTCTATTTTCTCTCTCTCCCCTCTCTCTCCCCTCTCTCCTCTGCTCTCTCTCTCCTCTCTTTTTATTTTCTCTCTCTCCTCTCTCTCCTCTCTCATCTCCCCTCTCTCTCTATCTTCTCTCTCCACTCTCTCTATTTTCTCTCTCTCCTCTCTCTCTCCCCTTTCTCTCTATCTTCTCTCTCCTCTCTCTCCTCTCTCCTCTCTCTCCTCTCTCCTCTCTCTCCTCTCTCTCTCTATTTTCTCTCTCTCTATTTTCTCTCTCTCCCCTCTCTCTCCCCGCTCTCCTCTCCTCTCTCTCTCCTCTCTTTCTATTTTCTCTCTCTCCCCTCTCTCTCCCCTCTCTCCTCTCCTCTCTCCTCTCTCCTCTCCTCTCTCTCTCCTCTCTTTCTATTTTCTCTCTCTCCCCTCTCTCTCCTCTCTCTCTCCCCTCTCTCTCCTCACCCTCTCGTCTCATGCTCCATTAATCACTGATGAAGGGTTTCTCGTATCGTCACATACAGAAACCTGCTTCTAAAGATCCTCCTCCAACCTGCTGCTGTCGCATTCTCATGTCTGTCAGTGTGTGTGTGTGTGTGTGTGTGTGTGTGTGTGTGTGTATGTGTGTGTGTATGTGTGTATGTGTGTGTGTGAGTGTGTGTGTGTGTGTGTGTGTGTGTGTGTGTGTGTGTGTGTGTGTGTGTGTGTGTGTGTGTGTGTGTGAGTGTGTGTGTGTGTGTGTGTGTGTGAGGATGTGTGTATGTGTTTGTTGGACCGTGGTTCCGGTTCAAACTGGATCAGGATCAGGTGGAATATCTGAGCGAGAAAAGGGAAGATTTATTTATATATTATTTATTTTCTTAGAATAAAGAAACAAGGTTCGTTTCCCAGAAACATGTTTTTTTTTTAAACTTTATTCAAACCAGACGACAGGATTCCTTCAGGCCGGTGGATCATGAAGTCAGAGTCAGGTCGGTTGTGAGACCTCTGAGAGTAATCTGATTACTGATTACTGATTTCCCGGTTAACTGCTGTGCTTCTCCTCACCAGGAGCGCCGACCGTTTTTAGAGAATAAAGGAAGTTTGGAATCCGGAGGAGAAGGTTTGAATGGACACAAACAGTTTTTAAACATTCCACATCCACGCCGCCTCCTCCCACGCGGCGCCGTTCATTCCCTCAAAGCTTTATCTCCTGCCTCTGTTGACGACAACAAAACCTCCCAGAAACCTGCTGCTGGCGGATCCACGGTTTCCTCCGGCGTCCTGAAGAACGGCGAGCCTTTTTTCACTTGAAACGGTTCTCCTCCTCCGTGGGAGCGCTGGAGGAGTCCTGCTGCTCCTTCCATTCTTTACACCTGGTTTCTGCTCCGCAGGTTCTGCTCTGACCCGCCCGACATGAGGTTCTGAGGGGTTCTTGATCTGGGCTTTTGTCTGGATCCGTCAGACGGAGGCGACAGGAAGGTTGACAGCTGAGACAAACGACTGACAGACGTCTGTGTCAGGAAAACGGCATAACCTTAAAGGTGCAGTGCGTAAAATAAAGGAAACTCCAGGATCCGACTCGTGAAACCGTTGAGGGGTGAAGGATGAGGGATACACAGGTGACCCTCCCTTACCCTCCCTCACTTTACCTCTTATCATATTCTACATATATGGGGCGGGGCTTGTGAGCCGGTTCCTCCGGAATCAAACGTCTCCTCGTTTATTATTCAGCTCTAATTTGTTCGTCTGTGGGTTTTTTTATTGTCTGCTCTGCAGTTTTAATATATTTAACGACCCTTCGTGCTCCTAAAGTCTTACTCCTCGTTTCACTCGGCGCTCCTGTGAAACTCTTTGAATCTCCTGATTCTCTTTTTATGCAGGATTATAAAGGAATTTAGCTTAAATGGGCCAGACAGGAAGCTGCGTCTGTAAAACCCCACGATCTTCCTGTGTGGGTTTTTTATGTGCGTCTCTTTGTGTGTGGTGACGGGTCGGTTGAGTAAACACCATAAACACACACACACACAAACACACACACTCTCACACACACACATACACACTTTCTACAGCAAACATGAAGGGGCCCAGGGCCCGTCCTTGGTGCAGTCCCACCTCAGCCTTGAACCTCCCACTTATCCTGAATGAGTTCAGCTCTGAAATGTTTTTGAAGAACTGGGTTTAGGTTCTGTTCTCACTATGTTTCAGTGTCAGAAAGTTCTGCTGGTGTTTTCCATCCGCTAACAGCGGGGCGCATAAAACCCACAGAACCTTTTCCCAGAGTTCTGTGTAGGTGTCCGATACGTGGTGGTTCTACTCTGGAGTCAGGTGTCGGTCCATTAGTGGGCTGAACCTCCACTCTCAGCGCCGCTCATGCGGATTTTTGGATGACCTTCCCCGTCCTCCGGGTCTCCACTCTCACTGGGTCCGGTTTGTTTTCACCACCGCCGTATTTGTGGCGCCGGTTGTCGTGGCGACGCTCCCGGCTTAATGGCCGCTCTGCAGAGGAGGTTAGGACGGGGCTATAAAACAGAACCATGTTAATGGATCAGCAGAAGAGAAGGCGTTGGACCTTTGCCGGGCCGCGGTGTCAGGATGAGTGTTTGTATCTCCAGCTCACCTCCAGGATCAACGACGAGAAGATCAGCAGCAGCTTCAGAAGAGAGAAAATAACAGCAGGGAGGTTCTCAGAATCTCTAATGCGACTAACGTCACGGAGGATCTTCACCTCCTCCTAACTGGATCCTTCAGAAAACCTCAAGGTCATGAGGGTCTGACATTTTACCAGAACCATTCTACGGTTCTGCTCCAGAGACAGAGATCAGTCTGGAGAAGAAGAAGTTTCCTCCGCTTTAGAAACATCTGGACAAGAAAACAGACTCCTGTCATAAAGACCTCCTCCTCATGAAGACCTCCTCCTCATGAAGACCTCTTCCTCATGAAGACCTCCTCCTCATGAAGACCTCCTCCTAAAGAAGACCTCCCTCCTCTTGAAGACCTGCTCTTCATGAAGACCTCCTCCTCATGAAGACCTCCTCCTCATGAAGACCTCCTCTTCATGAAGACCTCCTCCTCATAAAGACCTCCTCCTAAAGAAGACCTCCCTCCTCATGAAGACCTCCTCCTCATAAAGACCTCCTCCT
>JBBDHG010000118.1:680000-692175 GCA_037951165.1 Lophius americanus
TGCGTGTTATTTGAGGGATGCTGGTTTTTCTTCATCATCCTGCATTTGTCTTCCTCTTCTTCTTTGTCAGTTTTTCGTTTGATCTCTTGCGTTCCAGCTTCTGACGGTTGACTTGCTCTGTCTGGATTGTGGTGTTTCGATAGATTCTTCTTCTCTTCACCCTTCGTTTCATTCTCATTATTCTCCCAGAAGCTCCAGAGGAAATCTTTCAGGACAACAAGGTCCATCCTGCCCCCCAGGAAACTGTAGTGTCTGGCCCCTGAGAGCTTCTGATGTCTGGTTCTCTAAGGATTCTGGAACCTGGTCTGCAGTTGGCTCGACTGCCTGGAACTCCAGACTCACAGCTCCCTAGTGTTCCTGCCTTTCAGCTCTGTACCCCGAAGACTGGACTCAACTTGGTCCAGAGTGTTTCGGTGCCGGCAGGGTCGCCCAGCTGGTTCCTGTTCCAGTCATTGAGTTGAACTCTGATTTAGACTTTAAGTCGGCAGGGACATGTTCTGTTCTGGATGTTAAATCGTCCACTGCTTCTTGTATCTAGGCCGGATGGACCCGACAACCTTTGATTGTTGTTTATGGTTGACAGCTCCCAAATACTGTGAGCCGGTCCTTCGGCCTCCTTGTCACATCCGGAGGGGTGCCGCCTCTGTTGCTGACCTCCAGAAATCAAAAAGCAGTTCTTGTAAGACACATTTAGTGGGAAACCAATCTGGTGTTCGGTGCCAAACATGTAGTCAACAAGAATCTAAGCAATAATCCATCTCTGAGCATACAGACCCCTGGTAGTCCAACTCTGAGCATACAGACCCCTGGTAGTCCAACTCTGAGCATACAGACCCCTGGTAGTCCAACCCTGAGCATACAGACCCCTGGTAGTCCAACTGTGAGCATACAGACCCCTGGTAGTCCAACTGTGAGCATACAGACCCCTGGTAGTCCAACCCTGAGCATACAGACCCCTGGTAGTCCAACTCTGAGCATACAGACCCCTGGTAGTCCAACTGTGAGCATACAGACCCCTGGTAGTCCAACTCTGAGCATACAGACCCCTGGTAGTCCAACTGTGAGCATACAGACCCCTGGTAGTCCAACTGTGAGCATACAGACCCCTGGTAGTCCAACTCTGAGCATACAGACCCCTGGTAGTCCAACTCTGAGCATACAGACCCCTGGTAGTCCAACTGTGAGCATACAGACCCCTGGTAGTCCAACTGTGAGCATACAGACCCCTGGTAGTCCAACTCTGAGCATACAGACCCCTGGTAGTCCAACTCTGAGCATACAGACCCCTGGTAGTCCAACTGTGAGCATACAGACCCCTGGTAGTCCAACTGTGAGCATACAGACCCCTGGTAGTCCAACTGTAGGCATACAGACCACTGGTAGTCCAACTGTGAGCATACAGACCCCTGGTAGTCCAACTGTGAGCATACAGACCCCTGGTAGTCCAACTCTGAGCACACAGACCCCTGGTAGACCATCTCTGAGCATACAGACCCCTGGTAGTCCAACTCTGAGCACACAGACCCCTGGTAGTCCAACTCTGAGCATACAGACCCCTGGTAGTCCAACTGTGAGCATACAGTCCCCTGGTAGACCATCTCTGAGCATACAGACCCCTGGTAGACCAACTCTGAGCACACAGACCCCTGGTAGTCCAACTCTGAGCACACAGACCCCTGGTAGACCATCTTTGAGCATACAGACCCCTGGTAGTCCAACGCTGAGAATACAGACACCATCAAATGTTTAATAAAATATAATATCTATGATGTCAGTAGAACATGCAGCAGAGTTATGGTAGGGATGTGCAAATGTTTTAAAAATGAAAATATATGATAAACACACATACGTATGCATGAAGACGCCCATGGGTAAAAACACAGCGTATGCGTATATGCACATATTTTTAGAGAAAGTAGATTTGTGCGAGACTGAGCAGATGGGGAGGTGAAACATCTGACAGGTGTTTAAGTTATGGCTGCAGAGGCAGAAGCATATGTGCGGTCCAGAGAGTGAATACTGATTCCCCGTTACTATGAAGTATAAAACCTTCCAGTGTGTCAGGGGTGTGGATAGAGTCTGGGTCTGCTGGAGGGTGGAGTATGTTAGGGTGGAGGAGGAGGGGTGGTGTCTCCTCTCTCTGCCATGCTGATGACACATTCCTGCATACAATATTTAAAAGTCACAATTTTCACTGCTTACCATAATCCGTGTAATCAGAGCTAACGGTCGCTCCGTCAGTCTGCTGGCGCTCTGGTGAGGGAACATCTGGCCGGACGTCAGGTTTCCGGACGACCTTCCAGACCTGTGGGGGGCGTTCTTTTCTGTGAGAGAGAGAGAGAGCGTTTGACCTCGTGGTCATATGACCGTGTGAGATCAACAAAATAGAACTTTATCCCAGACTTTAGTCCTGCTTTGTGTTTTTTTTGTTGTTGTTTACCTTCATCATACTTTAAGTTTAAAGTGAAATAAAATCAGGAGGTGAGTCTGCGTGTTGGGATTGTTCCTCCTGGTCATGAACACCCCTCAGATGACTCCTCCTTCTTTCACTCCAGAGAGAACAACCAACATTAATGCTGGTTCGTCAGACTTCATGTGATTTCAGATGAAGAAATGAGTTTTTCTTCAAACCACACGAGTCTTTGAAGGAGTGGATGAATTATGACACATATATGACGTAAACATCCGGGTTCATGCGTTCATCATACCCTGAGGAGGTCAGAGGTGACTCGCGTCTGTTTTTATCATCTTATGCATGGAATGCGACAAACGAGATCTGTGCTGTGTGTTTGATGGAACGAACGACCCAAACGTTCCTCTCTCCTGATTGGACCCTTTAAAATCATAATCTACACTTTCAATATTCAATGTTTTGAGGGACTTTCTTCTAATTTAGTACAAATATGGCTGCGGCGTCATAGATGAAAGGATGAATTTGGTCACCAAAGGTCTGAGTGATCTAACCTTTCCTCAATTCAGGTAAATTTAAATTTTATTTATGTAGCACAACATCACAAAAAAACATTATTATTATTATTATTATTATTATTACTATTGTTGTTTTAAAATAATAATAATAGTGGAAATTAAATTCTAAATTCAAAAATTAATGATTATTATTATTATAATTATTATTATTATTAATGCTTTAAAACAGGTGCAGCAACATTATAGATATTATTATTAATATTATTATCATTCTAATGATTATTATTATCATAATTATTGTTTTAAAACAAGCGCAATTATTATTATTATTTTTTTTATTCAAATTGTTTTAAAATAGGTGTAATTATATTATTGTTCTTTTTTATTATTATTATTATTGCATTAAATAAACTCATAATCCAATGGTGTCACTAATGTCAACACTGATCGTCTAATAAAAGAGTGTTCAGGTGATCTCACCTGAACGTAACGGCGAGATCATGTGATTAAAGTAAAAACCTCTTTTATTCAAATAAACATTAATTAATGAATCTCTTAATGACAGCTGAGCGACTTTAACCGGATTTCCCCTCTGACTCCAACCGTCGCCATGGTGACGGTGTAGATCTTCTGTGCGGAGCGACCGCTCACACATGGAGACTTTCCTCTGGTCCTGGTCTTCAGGTCGTCGCACCATGTGACCCGACTATTAGACACACACTGGTAAACAAAGAGTAGGAGTTTCCTCCTGAAGGTTGGTGGCTGTCAGAGACGCAGCCGTCAGTCTGGAGGGGAAATGTTTAACATCCTGCGCCGGAGGGAATCCATCACCCTGTCTCCATGATTCAGAGGTCACCTGGTGGAGCGGGGGGGCGGGGTCAGCGCTGTCACTCCTCCATCCATTAGACAGCCGGCCGGCGTTTGATTGATGGACAGTGGAGGCGAGGAGTAGCGTCTCCCTGGCGGATTGATGAATGGTTTATTTTTCTCACAAGGACGCACACAAGAACGATTTACCGGGAAAATATATGCGGGACTGCGTCTCCGCCGCCGCCGCCGCGTTCAAAACACCTGCTTTATTTATGTCTCTGCGCTGAGATGTAAGCAGGATGTTGAACGATTCCCCTCCGACGTCGTCATGAACGGGTTCACGTGTGTCCGAGTCAGACTTATGTGTGAGTTAAAGGTGCAGTCTGTGAAAAAAACGAGGTTTCTCTTTGAATTAATGGAATATAATATTCATAATTCAGGTTTTTTTGTAGTGTAAGAGAAACGAGCATTCATTTAGAAAAATCTCTTTATATCTCCGGAGGGGGCGGGGCCTCTCCATACTTGTACGGTATCCTAGAACGGACAACTAAAAATCTGACTTTAAATAAGACTTTTTTTCCGTTTTATCGGTAGTTTTTTTTTTTTTTTTTTAAACATTTCTAAAAAAAAATAATAATTTGCATTTTGATAATAAACTTATTCTGAGACACAACAAATCTTAAATTTGTAAAATATAGTTCGAATACAGCTCATTTTAAGATGTTTAATTCGTCTAATTATGACATCTTATTTCAGGTAACTTCTCACTTTTTGTTTTTTTTATACTTTAACTTTAAGCTTCGGCCCGGACGCTAGCTGTCTAAGCTAAGACAGAGATAAGCTAAGTTAGCGTGTCATAGGCCAAAGAAGCTGGGGAGCTACCAGCACAGGCAAGAACAGGATTAGTAGTTTCTCATCGCTCCTAGACTCCGTCCTCATCTCGGGTCTGTGTCGGCGCTGTCATGAACTGGTCCAGGGAGGACCCCGCCCCAGTGTCAGCTTGGATAGGCTCCACTCCCCCGAGGAAACTGATCAGGATAAGCAGTTATGGATGTTGGATGTATGATGAATGCTTCATGAAGGCTACTCATCTCTCTCTCTCATGGAGGAAATGTGGACTAGAAAAATTCTCATTTAAGCCGGAATAGCCCAGCTGTAATTATAATCATGATTCATTATGATGAGTTCAATCAGATGGGATTGCTTGTATAACGCAGGAGGTTGGGGACCTTTCTGGGATTTACTCTTGCTGGTGGGGACGACAGTTCTTCGGGAGACAGTTAAGGATTCGGATTTTGTAGATTTTCTCGTCAGTTGTTCTGTTTTTCTTCGCCTCCTTCTCACTCTCTCCTCCCCCCCCACCCCCCCACCCCCTATCTATAAAGTCGGTAAATATTTAAACAGCACAGTATTGTTAGAATAACTCGTTCAAACTGACCTGATTTGTTCTGTGCAGCTGCAAACGAAAGAACCTCCTTATAGTGTCATCCTTTACTTTAATCTAAAGGGGGGGGGAGAGGGGGTAAGGAGAGAGGGGGGAAGGAGAGGTGAAGGTGAAGAGAAGAGAGAGAGAGCGAAAGAGAGGGTGGGACAAGAAGGCGGAAAGAGGGAAAGGTAGAGAGGGAGAGGGGGGAAAGAGAGGGAGAGGGGGAGAGAGAGAGCGGGAGAGAGAAAGAGAGGGGGGGGGTGGGTTCTCAGATATCTCTCTCCTTCTGTCTGACAGAATCCCATCCTTAAACTTTAACACAGCAGCAAACAGAAACTCTCTTTAACGGCCTGTTTCTTTTCTACCGTCCTCTTCTCTCGTGTTCGTTCCGGTGACGTCACTGCAGGTTAACGTCGCTTCCTTCTGGGAAGATCAATTATCCCATCTCCCATCTTTCACTGTGAAATCCTGCAATCTCCAGACCGAATCTGAGCCATGAAGGCGGAGAACCAGCCGCCACCAAATGTTCAACGGAACCAGATCAGAGAACTTTCCCGGGACGCTCCGTCACGCCGGCGCGACAGCTGCTGCCGGTATGCGGCGGACGCGCGTTACCTGCAGAACCTCAGGAGGAAGGTCTGACCCACCATCTGGCTTATTAACATCCTAGCACAGCTCAATTATGGGATGTAAAAATCTCATCATAGCGTTCTCTCCGTAATGGTTTTCACTTACTTTACAAAGTTGGAGCGTTGCCTTAAATCCCGGTCCCATTATTCACGGAGCGTTTCAGAACGTTCTGCGACGTAACTCATCCGGCGTGACACGTCAATTACATCCGGTCTGACGTCTGTGGGATTTATTCCCGCCTCGGGATCTGCTCCTTAAAGGCTCTAATGTCATTTTACAGACGGTGAATTCAAGTCATTATTCAATGTTTGTTAGTTTCCAACAGCTTTATGGAAAAACATCTTCTGATGCTTTTAAAGGTGCAGTCCGTAAAATATATATTGTTTTTGTTTTTTTGTTTAAGAAAAGATAAGAATATTTTTCAAATGTTAGTTAGGCTAAAAGTAACAATAGAGTTTGATGAGTTTTTTTGCTTAACCTAGCTTTAATATATTCAATCAGTTTTAACGTGACGTTCTAAATAATAACCATTAACCATCATCTCTACCCAGCGGGGTTACTGGCCGCCACAACGCTACTACCAAAATGTGGAAAAATGAACGACTGCGGTTTTCTCACAACTGAGCTTTGAACTACAGTTTTACGGAATCAAACATCTGTAAATATATCTAAATGAAGGAACCTCGTCACCTTTTTTGACACATTTGGGCCGCCGTAGATTCTTGGATAAGGGAGGAGTGAGTGACTCACATCTTAGCTGAGATGCTACTAAGTTTGACGGACTGCTCCTTTAAACGGGTTTCCACGAACAACGGCGTGAACCCTGTTTGCCATCTGTGACTCATCCGGTGCCTACAGACACACTCTGACTGTAATCACATTACACTCTGGTGTTGAGGAGAAGCAGCGGTTTGGTGTCCATGAAATAGACGGGTCCCGCGCAGGCGGTTGGAGAGGGAAGATTGTTCTTTTTTTCTGAGTACAACCATCTAATCAGTCTTTAATTTGCAGCATTAGCTGTCGGGGCTGACGGAGGGTGACAGATGAAGAGGGATCGGCCCACTTTCAGAGTTTAATTGGAGGCTAATTCTTTGTGATTTGCCTCATCTGAGGTGGGACGCTCCGGTGGGCCGCCGGCACCGGTGGAGGGAGGCATCAGGTGAACAAATCACCGAGCCTGTCTCCCATGTTCTGCTGTGAGCCGCAGGAGTTGATGAGCTGATGGCCGACGAGAGCGGAGCGGCATCAGCGGAACCATCAGCCTGACTGGATCATTATGGTCTGTCTGACATCTTCTTGAGGTGTGGGAGTGAAAGTGCTTTGTCGGAGTAATGACACTCCTCCAGCGTTTAGCCTGACCCGTGCTGCTCATTTTGTTCTCATGATGGGCTTCTCGGTCACATTACAAATGAGGATTTCGCAGGGATAATCTCCTTCTCAGCATTTACAACGCTAACGTCTGCCAAAGGTATTTGCATTACAGGAGCAGAGGGTGAATAAACAGAACTTAGAACTAATGTTTGTTTTTTCATCTCACAGACATTTTTTTACATTAAACCCAGTGATGCATCTGCAAACCGTCAAGTAATCACTCCAGCAAACGCTTTTAGACTGCAGACAGACCATCCAGTCTCTCCGTCTGTATAGATTACAGCAACTAAACTTAAGACAAGATGGGGAAATGTGGGCGTGGCTTATTATCAGCCGCTGTTTTAACTTTTCTCAAAATATCCCAAAAAAATCGATTGATGTTAGCTCGAAAACACAAAACATTTTAAATGGATCCCTTTAGGATGTTATTCCCACGTAGAACTTAGTACAAGGAAGAACTGGATTTATTTTGGGAAAGATCAGTTGCATAATTCCACCACTAGGTGGAGCTTTATCTCCAAAATCCCAGTTTTTGGGACCATCATTTCTCAACTCTTTGTCCGATTTATTCCAAACTTACCTCACGTGTGTGTATATATATGTGTATATATCTATCCATCTATCTATCCATCTAATGTGAGGCGTTCAATCAGGGGGCTTGATGGTACAACGCAGGGGACCGGGGGCTTTTCAGGGATTCAACCATTCAGACATTAGAATTAGAGGATTGTCTTTTTGTTCATTTGTGCATTGATCATCTGACCAACAATGAAAACAAAGTATTTCTACGTGGTTTTGGTTGTTTGACAGAACGGGACCAGAACCATCCAAAGGTCCGGGTCCATTTTAAATGTTCCGCCATCATCCCGGACAGATTCTCGCAGACATGAAAATAAAGATTTCTCAATGAAAGAATAAGAAGAAACTATGAAAGAACTCCGTCTTTATGAGGCTGGTATTGGTTTACAGTATTACACACTTCAAAGCACAGATGTCTTCTATCGTGTTAAAAATGTCGTTTGGGGTAAGACAATATGCTGGAATGAGGAAAGGAGGAGTCTAATGACTGGAGGGAGATTCGGAGGTTTCTCACCTCCTCCGTTTCTGCTGGAGAGAGAATGAAGGAGGAGAATCATTTGTGCCACTGAGGAGAGACACTTTGGTCCTTTCCCATAATGCCTCTGTGTAGTTGATGTACGACAGGGGCGTCGGCGCGCTGAGAGGGAAGGAGATTCCTGGAGGAAAAGGGTTGAGATGAAGAAGAGTAGGTAGGACGGATTTCTGTCCAACTAACCAGAGAGAATCCACAATAAACACGCTTTAATCAGTCTAATTATCCAACAGGCGGAGGAACAGCCTCCATGAGATCTCAGCTGCAGAACATAATTGGACATAATCAACCAAATCAGGGACAAAATTTAATCTCATCTTTTTTTTTTCTAATTAAATCAAGGAAAAACAATTAATCCATGTCAACATTATTTCACATTTTAGGTGAGACTGTAGCTCAGAGGGGAGCGATGGTGTTTCACTGTCCGGAGAACAGGTGGAGTATTTCACGTGTGTGTAGAACATATTTAGTGTCTCTGATCCGACATGAAGCCGTGATGAAGAAGAGGAGGTGAGGCTGCAGTACCGAAGTCTCACTGTAGGGGGCAGTAGTGAAAGTATGTTCAATGTTTTACTTTAAAAATCAACCCATCATTTTGTCTATATTCTGTTTTAATCTTTTCTTCATTTTCGCATATAATTGAAAATATTTTGAGAACAAAGAAAAAGTAAGAGGAGTAAAGATATGTTTTATTTTATTTTCCCTGAGGTTTTTTACGCCGAGGTTTGGCTTCGTGAGGTCCAAAGACGAAGGCTGCAGGTACCGGTTCCTGATGAGACCCGGGGCCCGGAGAGAAGATTGAGGCTGAAACAAGAAGAGTGAAATAGTAACAATAAGACAAACCAGAGAGGCTTTTAGAGCGACATCATGTGATCCGGAATAATAGCCAGATGGATTTTAGACAAAATTGCTGCTTGATTGGTGAACAGGTGTGGAGCGCTGCCAGGAGGCCACGCCCACAAGAACCCAAAGGGATTTTGGAGAGGAGGAGACACAGGGAGGAACACAAGAATCACAGGAAACGCGGTCAAACTGCGACAAATGGAAAAAGCTAAAGAGGAGCGAAAATAATAAAGGACCATAATTTGTGCCGCTGTAGAGCGACACGCCGGCCTTTACCCATAATGCCTCAATAAAGTTGATATATGACGTGCCTTAAAGCGGCGCTGGGTGCGCTGAGAGAGAAGGAGAAGCAGGAGGAAGATTCCTGAACAAAAGCAGTAGATAAAGAGCAAAAAGCAGGCGTGAACTATTCAAACGTGATTTATGTCCAAATACGCCGACTCATCACTTTACACTTTATGAGGCGGAACCCAAGACGTTTAACTTCACAGAGTGGCGGATTAAATCTCATTATTTGATATTAAATCAGGACAATGTTATCATTTAAATCAGAGGCATAACTGGTAACAAGCCAAGTCAAATGATTTGCCGCCAATTATGGAAGAAACAGTAAAAATAAAGAAAAGATTATCGCAGCCTAATAACTTGTTATGTTAATTTTCTAATTACCCGGAGCAGAAGAAGCTGATTTTTTTTAATAATATTCCAATTAGAAGGAATCAGAAGGTTTTAGAAGGAAACAGTTTTTTGCTCCTGCAGGATTTACGTAAAAAAACGAGCAAAACTGTATGAAAGGAACCGGTGGTGCCGACGGGATTCTGATGGATCCAGAGAAAGGAGGGCGGATGGGTTTTACCAGATCCGTAATAAAATCCACTTCAAGTTCTCGATGTATATAATTGACGGTCTGTCAGTTAAGGATGCAGTGATAAATTACGAAACCAAATATCAGCTAAATCCATCAATTAATGAAAGAGTAACGGCCAAAAACCTCCATCCCTCTCCAAATGGTTAAACAAATTATTTTTTATGACCTCACACAACGACATCATGTCACCAAAATTGAGTCAAGTTTACAGTTGACCAAATACATTGTCTGCGTAAAATTTTATTCATGTAGGTTGTTTAAATTTTGAGTTATTAGCAAAACATCCAATGTCGCCCTGTCTTGCAATGGTTAAGCAAATGTTTTTCGGATCTGACGCAACAACATCATGACGTTATGTCACTAAAATTGAGTCAAGTCCAGAGGTGATCAAATACCAAGTCTTTGTAAAATTTCATTCAGGTCTGTCACTTACTTTTTGAGTTATTAGCAAAACATCCATTGTCGCTCGGTCTTTGCAATGGTTAAGCGAATGCTCTTCTGACGTCCCCTTGTGAGGACATGAAATAAAGTCTCCAGAATGTAATCATCTCTAGAATATGTATAAACCTTCCTCTGGGTAAGATTCCATGCCGATCCCTCTACTAGTTTTTTCATTATTTTGCTAACAATGGGACAAAAAAAGGTAAAACGTTTAGTAACATTTACAAAAGTGGGTCTCCGAGTTCCTGCTGCTTCTTTTTTATCCAAAGAAAAAATTTTACCCCACCGCTGTTGGCTTTTAAAAATGTAGAAAATATAACGGTGGTAACTTGGTTGTCAAAGTGATTTATTAGGATTATTATTATTATTCTAATTATTATTTTTTAATTATAAATTTTTGTCTTGTTTTTGTTTTTTATAACTGTTTTTTGTTATTAACTCTAAGAAAGCATAACCATGAATTAATTTTCTAAGATTTTTTTGATTGCAACATTTTTCGCCCAAAGAAAAAAGTGTGAATAGACAATTTCTGGTCATGAGTTCTGAGGGGCGGGGCTTTTCCTGTTCTACTTACAATGAAAATGAGGGTTGGAGAATATTATCTTCTGATGCGATGGTTTACTTTCCTGCACAACTAAGAGAGAGAGAAGGAAAAAAAGAACTTCCTTTTTCCTGCAGATTATTTCACTTTTTGTATTTTTAATCTTTTCTACTTTTGAACATTTTATTGCCTTTCCTCCGGGAAACATCCAGATGATCTCCTCTTCCATCACAATCTTTCTTTTCTTCTTCTCCTCCTCCACCGTCTCTTCTTTGAAACCTTCAGCTCCAAATCCTTTCAGATGGAAAGACTTTTCTCATTATCTCTGATGGAGTCTTGTATCTTCAGCGGATCTAACCGACTGCTCCAAACATCCGTCCTCTTCCCTCCATCATCTGAATTCAGGACCAGTCGTTCTTCACAGACGTCGTGAAGTCGGCTGGATTCTTCCGTTTGTGAGGCTTCATGACTGAGGAGTTCTGCTGCTCTCCTCAAGAGGCCCATAATCAGGGTTCTACCCGGTTCTGTCAGTTTTTTACAGCGTACGACGCAAGAATTGAATGTAACAGGAAGTTATTGTCACAGTCAAAGGTAGTAGTGTGTACAGGTACCTCCCTCTAGTGGACACAGGTGGTAGTTACCAGCCAAAATACCATTTTTGTCCCGTTTTGGGTCCATTGTCTGTCCAGCTGGTCCAAACAGAGAGTCCTCCTGGTTCTGACCCACAGAAACTGTAGAAGAACATGAACTTTGTGGTATTTCTATCAAATGTGATGCAGAAGTTATCAAAGAGTTTCTGAACAAATTCACTGATTGTTTACTTTCATGTTTCTATAATATAATGATGTCAGAGCCTTTGATCTGAAAACATCAGAGGGGAGAAATATTACTCACACATAGTAACAGATTACTCACACATAGTAAGAGATTACTCACACATAGAAACAGATTACTGACAAATAGTAACAGATTACTCACACATAGTAACAGATTACTCACACATACACACATGCAGACCACACATACACACACACACATACACACTGCCAGACACACACGCACTGACAAACACACACACCAAACACACAGACAGACACACACACACATACATACACACACAGACGCACACACACACACTGTCTCTGTTTACACATTTGTGAAGGAGAACAAAGACAGAGAGTAAATATACAGTCATATATAATTATA
>JBBDHG010000119.1:0-15000 GCA_037951165.1 Lophius americanus
TCTCTGAATTCTGAGAATAGAGAGAGAATTTCTGATTTCAAGTCAGAGTTCGGAGTTTAAATCAGAATTCTCAGAGTAAAGTCAGAAATCTCAGAATAAAGTCAGAATTCTCAGAACAAAGTCAGAATTCTAAGAATAAAGTCAGATTCTCCACCTCCCCTTCAACAGATTATTGGACCAATGAGATAAAATGTGAAAATGTTGTTAATGTTGTGTCGTTAATCTGAATAGAGGTTGTTCTTCCTGGATATATGTTCATGTGTATTACAGATTCTTCTTTGTGACTATATCCCTCTCAGTACTTTCTGCCGTGTTTTAACCAGCATCTCCCGAACGCACTCGCTGACTCGACTCCTCTCCAGCGTTGTCTCCCGGCACTCGGCTCAGCCTGACGAGCTCGTCCTTCCATCCTCAGTGACCTTGGTTTCGGCTGGCAGCCAAGCGTGAAAGCTTTCAAACTAATACCGCTTTTTTTTTTGACAATCCCAAGTTGAGCGGAGCGAAGCAGAGCTCCATTACGAAAGCATTAACTTGTCTCACGGAGAGACTTTAAGGAGGTGCCAGCTTGTTTGTTTTATCCTCCTTCTAATCGGTTGTCCCTATTATGTTTGATAATTTAATAGAGCTCCATTAAATGCTTAAACTTTATAACTCCATTATCTTAATGACTGTGGTGCGTTCAGGTACCCCTGTGCGTCCCTGTTCATTACTGCGATCGATCTGTGACGTTTCCTACAGTTTATTTTTAGCTGCTTTGGAGAAGCACTTTAAAGAATGTGTGGTTAAAATGGAGACATAGTTTGGACCAAGGGCCCGGTTCTAGGACCAAGAGTGACTCCAGGCTGTTGCTGCTTTAATGCACTGGCATTTAAATGGTTCTCAGAGTTCCCCACGCATCCTGGAGAACCTGGAAAATCATTGACCTATTTCCAGTCATGGAAAACACTGGAAAACGAGAGAAAAAAGGAAAATCTCCTCTGCTTCTCTGCCTGGTGAGTGGAACATCAACGGTTCTGAAGGTTTGCCGATACGTAGTCCGTTCTAGCGCTATCTTCTTTGAGGCATGGCGGTGTCAGCTTCTAGCCGCGCAAGATAGGTGGCGACCCACGTAGCGCTACGAGTGAGACAGACGGCGCGGATATCAGAAAAATTACATAAATGTAATTTTTACTTCTTTCATTCATACTTAAATGACAAAAATTCATCACATGGAGTTTATCTGGGTCAAACTTTATGTAATCAAAAAACATGGACATTTTACAAGTAATAAGAATACATACATTTTGAATAGTAGGCCTAATGTTTTTTGGGTGTAGAGGAAGACACATGGGAGGATTCTTGTGCCCGCAAAAATAAAACTCATATTGTGAAATTCAAATCATGTAGTTTATTATTCGTCTATTTCAGTCATGAATCATAAGAAGAATATTTCCATTGCTTGTGTGCGTGTGTGTGTGCGTGTGTGTGTATGTCGGTGTGTGTGTTGGTGTGTGTGTGTGTGTGTGATCTTTACACTGTGACTCAAGTTCATTTTTGCATTTTGCATGTAGTCACAAAGCAGGAAGGAACACCCGACCATATTTGGGCAAATCCTTAAAGTTCCTGAATCTGTGATTTTCCTTCATCCTCACTCTCACATTCTCTCATAATGTTTGACTTAAATCAACAACAGTCCTTCATCTCATGAGGAATACGATGATTTAGAAGAAAGTTTAAAGCCTCCTGTTGGGGGGGGGGTTAATGTTCAGGAATGAGTCAGCTGGATTATCGCTCTTTAATTTTCTTACAGTTGATTTATTGGTGCTATAAAGTGCTTCAGAACTAATCCTGTTAACAGACAATTCTCAGGGGAGAGCGAATGAATAGTCAGGATGCTTAAAGACAAAAAACATCACGAGTGAATTAATGATCAGAACCACAGCCAGCAACTTTATTCAAGCGTTTTCACAGAAGATGTTTTTTTTAACGGGGGTGTAACGATTCATCGATCCGCATCGGTATATCGCTTTAATGAAAACGATCCAATCAAATCGATGGACATTCAAAATATCGATATATATGTTTTTAAGAAATGTCTTTATTTTGAAATTACTACCGGCACACGTCTGCAGTAATTCCCACACACAGGCTCCTCCCCTATCAGCACGCAGAACTGGACCAATGGGAACAGCCAGAGGCTGCAGCTAAAATCTCTTCTCCCTGAACGTTAGCGTTTATTTTTTTCTCCATGAAGCCCCCAATACCCTGCGTTGTGCAAGCAATCACCCTGATTGAACTCCTCAACTAAATGGAAGGTTATGTCCAAGGATCCGAGTTTTTCCTGAAGAAACTCCCCCTATTGACCAAAATCTGAACTATTAGAGTGAAATATGATACATTTAAGACGGATCTCCTGGAGTCCATTCATATGATCCACATTTGGACTGAATCAGACCGACGGTTGTGAAGTTCTGGCCCGAAAATCGTTGGAGGCAAAGTATCACCTAGTGGCGGGTATTTACAACTATTCCAACCCAAAATCATTCCAGTTCTTCCTGACACAAATGTCTCAAATTTGAAATTGATCCATGAAAGAGTTTTTGAATTATGTCATTAGAACGAAGGATCTTTTGGGATCTAACAATAATCTCTTCAGACTTTAGTTTTTATTCTTATTGTTTAGATTTTGACTCTTGATTTAAATAATTAGATTACGATGTTGACATTTGATTTGCGTGAAATATATCGATCTGTTATATCCGTACAGATTGCGTCCGTTCATATAAACACACAGAGGCTCAAATGAAGGGATCAGAATGTTAAATTGGCCCTGAGTGGTTCCGCTTGGTTCTGTCGGGGTTCTGGCCGCTCCAGTCGAGGAATCAGTTCCTGGCAGTGGCGTAATAATAATCTGTTGTAATCCTTGTTTGTGTGTATTATTATTTTAATCCATGCGTAATCCCTCCTCGCAGTCCAGTTGTAGTGATAATGACTCTTGTGTGTGTGTGTGAGTGTGTGTGTGTGTGTGTGTGTGTAACTATTTGTGTGTGTGTGTTTGTGTGTGTGTATTTTCTCCTGGATGTGTTTGAGTTCTTAGTTTATTGATTGTTTACTCTCATGGTAATTACAAAACGATTGAAGGAAAGAAGCGACTTGTTCTGACAGTAGAATACCAATCAGCCATAACATTATAACCACTGAAAGGTCCATCTATGCATCCACATTCTTCTCCGGGGTCGGGTCGCGGTGGAAGCAGGCATGCCCTTCAGGAAGAAGGGCATTCCAGACTTCCCCTCTCCCCAGCGACACTCTCCAGCTCTTTGACTTTGACATGGACCAAATTGTGATGGACTAGGCTAGAAGACTGCGAGTCTGCTCCCATTAGTGAGTAAAATATTAACTATTCGTGTAAAGTATATGAGTCGATTCATATTCACCAGATTTGGACCAAATCCGACCAACGGTTGAGAAATCATTGCCCGAAAGCTTTTGGAGCTAAAGTTCCCCCTAGAGGTGGAGATATGCAACCCGGCTTTCCCAAAATCAATCCAGTTCTTCCACGCATTAAGGCCTATGTGGGCGTAAAAATTTGAAAAAATGATCAATGACATAGTTTGTGAGTTATCTCGTTACATGAAAGAATGTGACGCGGCAGCGACGCAGCGATACGACGGTTCTATAATATTCCCAACTTTTCCGAGCTATGAATGTAGATTTTGATGTCAGTCATTTATCTTGTTCTTGGATGAGTTTGTGGGACATAGCTGCATGAGTGTAGTTTATGTAAACAAATGGAAAACAGGTAGCAAGCGTTAAACAACGGCAGAGCGCCAGCCGGTCCAGAACCCGGCTGCTGCAGGCTCAAGTCTCCTCCAGGCTGGTTGTGACCCCACGGGACCGCCCGAGTGTTTTTCCCATGGAGGCTGCAGTCAAGGCACAGAAACCACTCAGCCGTTCACTCAGGCCAAACAAGCTCTTTCAACCGCAATGAGAGCGGCCATGACTTCAGGCAGAGTTTTTTTTGGGGGGGGGGGCTAGGGTCAAGGTTTGTTGGCATTCGGTATTTTTATTCTGCAAGGACATTATTAGAAAGATGTGCAATTATATGTGTATTAATAATCCTAGGTGTAGCTGTTTATTTCCAAGATATCACTTTACTCTATATTGGTATGTTCTCATGCTATTTATATGTCAACGTTACCTAATTACAGTGTATTACTTTGTAATTACAGTGTAAGAGCCGCTGAAATACCATTCCTGCATTCTAATTACAGTGATGAATGTTTCCTGGCTTTTCACGAGGATACATTTATGTACTTGGAGCCTTCTGGATTTGGAAGTCTGAAGCAGCCCACACAGAACAGCGACGCATCACTAAGACAAAAGATTCTGGAGGCACTGGCTCCTTGTACATGGCCTAAATGTTGGTGCACTTCATTTGCGTTAGGGTTGGGTGTTTGTGATGTTTTGTTGCGTAATTGCAATATAATGCAAAATTGCTATTTTGACATTATATTCAAAGAGATGGTGAGAAATGCATATATTTATTATTTCGATGCTGTATGATTCCATGATGTTGATTTTTAGGCTTTTTAGATCTCAAAATACTATTAAATAAGCACTTGAACAAAAATAAATGAATGTGACTTTCTGACGTAGAAATTTCACCGTCTCAAAAGCATCTTCTTAGCTTACAAGAACACGAATCTACTCAGCAGTACCTCATAATAGGCGTTAATGTCAACATGTACAGGCACTAATATTTCTTTACTTTCATGGTTCTACGTTCATGCATTCATTATCCGTCACCACTTATCCTGTTTGGGGTCGCAGGGGGCTGGAGCCCATCCCAGCTGACATAACGCGAGTGGCGGGGAACCCCCAGGAGGAGTCGACCAGTTCAACACGTTTAAGATAACTTTATATCTTGGTCCACCATATTTATGTGGTATTATTATTACAGAAAACTACTTCCTGTATGTAGAACTGCTCCACCTTAGAGATAAGGCTCAGACATCTGGACGCCGGTAAACTGCTTCTAGCTCACGATAATAATGAGATCCCCGAAAGGTTGGGGAGGTGATGGAATGTAAACGCCACAGCGGCGTTCACGTTCACAGGTCCTTCGAACAAACTTTTCTTTCTTTTCTTTCTGAGCTGGATTGATTTGGGGAAAAGTTGATTTTATATTTATGCCACTAGGGGGAGTTTTATCTCCAAAAGTTTCCAAGCCATCATTTCTCTTCTCCGCGATCAGATGCTGGACAGCTTACAATCTGCATTTCTGCTGTCCCCTCCGCTCTTTAGTTATTTCTTATTATTTTATTGCACGGCCACAAGATATAATTATATACACAAAGAGTCGGGATATTAAGGAATCGTCATCGCTGCGTCCGCAGTAGTTCCTTCATCTTGACGCAATATCTCAAAAACTATCTCATGGATCTATTCTACCGGCATACATCTTAGTGCAAGGAAGAACTGGGTTGATTTTGTGAAAGGTTGGTTGTCTACTTCCGACGCTAGGGGGAGTTTTAGAACCAAAAGCTTCGGGCCATAATTTCGCAACCGTTGTTCCGATTTAGTCCAAACCTTTTTGTATATGATGATGATGGGCCCGAGAAGATCAATCTTTGAATTCATCATATTTGACTTAAATAGTTAATATTTTTACCCACTAAGGGGAGCTTTTTTGTGAAAAATACTGTTTTCCGGGAATAGCTCCATATTAAATGTGAGCGGGGGATTGGGGGCACTTCAGGGATATAACATTGCTGTTGGGGACGACAGCGTTGGTCCAGTTATCCCTTATGTTGACACCAGTCTATAGACGGTTAGTGGGTTTAGAAGTCCTGGCTCTGACCTGGACCGGCTCAAAATCTATCTCATGGATCAATTCAGTTGTATACATCGGACACTGGGGGGATGTTTATCAACAAAAGGCTCCGGTTCATCATATATTTTACTCTTAATAGTTCATATTTTCCTCACTAGTGGGACATTCTGTTTTCTTGTAAAGAAAAACCCTGTTTTTCGGACATAACTTCACATTTAATTTGAGGAGTTCAATCAGGCGGATTCTTGGAATTGGGGGATTTTTAGGATATATTCTTGCAGTTGGTGACGACGGCCTAGCGAGCTTTATAATGGAGCACAAACGTTTAAGAAGTGCTTCCGTCGAGGTTCACAGTCTGAAACATTCAGATAATCTGCAGTATTCAGAATCTGTCAGCAGCCTGAGTTACTCTGTGTGAGCGAGTCAAAAAAATAATGCTGATGAAACAATTCTATTACATATTCTGTTATCAGGCCATTATGAGGAGATCTCAGTTCCACGGTTCGGCCCGCGGCTCTTTCTCTCTGTTTTTAACTTGACTCAGAAACAGGATTTCATTCTCTGCCCCGGGAGAAAGTATGTCAATCTGATTAGACATGCAATAGAGATAAAGATCAACCACACAGAAAAACAAAAGGTGCACAATAACTCACTCACAAGATGATACACACACACTCCATGCTGGATTAAGTGCATTACATCCTATTGATTCTGGTCTTGTGTGTGTGTGTGCGTGTGTGCGTGTGTGCGTGTGTGCGTGTGCGTGTGTGCGTGTGTGTGTGTGTGTGTGTGAGGTCTTTACACTAAGCAGTCGCTACTTAGAATAATTAAATGTGCTCTCTCACACACACTCACACATATCAAACAGACACACACACACACACGCCATATCTAAGTGTTTCTGGTCATTCTCTCAAACACTCAGCCCCCCACTTCCCCCAGTTTTTGTTCTATCTCCCAGGCTCACGTGCCCAGACAGGAAGTGGCTGGATGATCTGGTGTTTTAACCCCTTCAGAGCATAAAAGACAAATCAGTCAAGAGGCCCTTGTAAAGATCCTCATTTGTGGGAGTTCCATTCTTTGTGGACCAGCCTGGCTGTGGGAGGAAAGCCTGAGAGGGAAGCCAACAATGTCTGTTATTGAAGGAGCTGCAGATTGCTGATAAGCACTCGAGTGAGACAAGGGGAGATGGAGTGAGGATGGGAACCAGCAGGAGATGACTGACACAATGAATCCTAATCTCTTCACCCTCACTGACCCCTCGGCCTCTCCTTCGCTGCCTGTGTTCACTCTGTGGGTTCATGCCATCAGCAAGTAGGGCCAAACTCATGAAACCACTCATGAGTGGTTTATATGAAAGCCAGCCGGAGAGGGGAGGCATCACACGGAGCAGGAGAACACGACAGGAAGGAGGTTCAAGCCAGTTATCTTTCCACACTTTGTGTGTGTGTGCGTGTGTTTGTGTGTGTGTGTGTGTGTGTGCGTCCCAGAAGATCTCAAAACCCCCTGCGCTGTTCAAGCACTCCCCCTAATTTATCTCCTCAAACTCTACATGAAGTTTGTCCGCAATATTTATTGTAAAAAAGCTCCCCCTAGTGAGTGAAATAGGAACTATAAGAATAAAATTAGGATGCATGATAGATAAAACTCATCGGGTCGATTCATGTGGACCAGATCTGGATTAAATCCGACCAACGGTTGAGAAATTATGTTCAAAAGTTTTTCATAAAAAGTTCCTTCTAGTGAGTGAAATATGAACCACAGGAGTAAAATATGATACGAACGAGATAAATCTCCTCAATCGATTCATCTGCCCAAAATTTGGACTGAATCCGACCAACGGTTGAGAAATTATGTTCAGAAAACTTTTGGAGATAAAGCTCCCCCTAGTGGAAGAAATATACAACCCAACCTTCAATCCTAATCAATCCAGTCCTTCCTCACACTAAAGTCTATGTGGGTATAACATTTGAACATGATCCATGAAATATTCTTCGAGTTATGTCTGAAAGACTGTTTTTCGTAAAAATAAAAACATCTCCCCCTAGTGAGTCAAATATGAACTATTAGAGTAGAAAACGATGCATACAAGATAAAGAATAATCGCGTTGATTCATCTGCACCAAATTTGGATAAATCGGACTAACGGATGAGAAATTACGGCTTGAAAAGTTCAATCGGAATCAGAAAAAAATCTGAATCGAAAAGAAATCAAGAAGGAAAGAAAATTGCAATCGCTGAGTCTCTAGTTTTGTTTCGTATATTTTCCAACGAAATGGTTGTTGAGTCAACAAGCAGGCATCGCGTGAGTTCACGAGGTGCCGATTAAGTTTTCACTTCTTAAGCAACTATTATCTTTAATAGTTGCGGTGCGGGATGTTTTTTTAGTAAAGAATTTCCTTTCTTTCACCTCATCTGTGTGTTTATCATCTGGGTGTTGTTGGAATTACTCAACTTTCAAATAACTCATCAGAATGTTGTGTTTTTACAAACACGTTCTTTCCTGCCTTAAGCCAGAATTCTCCTTAAAACTCTTTGGTTATTTGCGTCACCCTGTCAATCAAAAACGCCTCAGTGGAGAACACGCTGTCGGTGAAGCACCAGTAACTATTTCATCAAACCAGAAGCTTCTGTTCTCGCCCCGGGGTCGGTGAGGCGGAGCTATGAAACCGATGCTAACGCCTCTGCTTCTACTGTATTTCCCGTACAGAGGTTATGTGAAGGCCTCACTAGCTGCTAGCTATCCAACCAGTCCAAAAAAGGAGGACTGCATTGCAATTTTTTGGACCAATCACAGATTTTAATGGTTTGACCGGCCGATACAACTTTAAAATATTCAAGAAAAAAAAATCTGTATGTGACATCAATACATACATACATACAGTGGATTCATGGCTAGCTTTAGCTGCTCTGCTAACATTACCTTCTTGCAACTTGCTATTTACCCCGGGGAGATTAAGTTTGAAGTGCGTGTTTCAGTTTGTGGTGTCGAATGTTTTCGATGTTGTTCCTCCGCAGTTTATATTGTTCTACTGGTGTTACAGATTGTGAGTTTTGTGTTTTCTGGTCTGCTGGTGAGATGTTTGTAGCCGTGGTAACACATGCGTGGTGTACATGTACAGCACATACGTACATGTTAACGCCACTTTATCGGCTTCCGTAAGGCTGCTCAGCCGATCGAAGATCACATCAAACTAGCCTCTGGTTATCTTAGAACATGTTGTAGGGTGAGATGTACTTACAGACGTACTTACAGACGTACTTACAGATGTACATACAGACGTACATACAGAAGTACTTACAGACGTACTTACAGACAAACGTACAGACGTACTTACAGACGTACTTACAGACGTACTTACAGACGTACTTACAGAAGTACTTACAGACGTACTTTCAGATGTTGCTTAAACAAGTAGAGAAAATAAAGTGGAACATTTATTTGAATAGCTAGCAAAGAGATCACGTTACTAATGTGCAGCTAAAACTCGGAAATGAAAGTGTAAACATCGTCTCGCCCTGCAAATACAACCTGTCGCCACCGAGTGGTGCTGTTTTACAGAATTGATTATTAACACGTTTTCTAACCAGAAATTCCGGGCGAACCGGTTGTGTTGATGACTTGTCGTTGTTTGCACATATTTTGTACCTGTGTCATTGAGACATGTCGGCAGCTTAGCGTAAGAGTTCCAGTGGAGAGAAAACGCAGACTCACTCGTCCGATCTCTTCCAAAACAGAGCGCCACGATTATGGCCAAAATCACATTCCTTCCAAACTTACAAACCTACTGAGGTGAAAACATCACATTCTTGGCAGAGGTGAAAATGATAAACACACGCCTCCCCTCGGTTTTGTTGAAGGTGAATGTTCAAAAACTTTCATACAGTTTATTTTTACAGTGCCATCAAGAATAACTTTAACCGCAAGACATGTTAAGATTTGATTAGGATGAAATATTGTTAGGTTTATCTCTGCTGGTCCGCTGCAGTCACCGACTTTAAAACGGTTGAATCTGATTTTTATCTGGATTAGTAGAAAGTGATCCGGGTCAAAGACTGTGATCATGACCTCATGACATGTGATCGAAATAATTGGAAGGAGTTGGTCCAGAATAAGAAAAGAGGCCTAGACCGGCTATTTTTGGAAGGTGCCTTTAGATAACGTTTGTTTTGAATTGCTGCTATATAAATAGGATTGATTAATGATTTGATTATTTTCTGCCTCTTTTGTCTCATCATTAAAGTATGGAACTCATTATAATAATACAAATACACCAAACGAAGAAGAAAAGGCCATTTTTTTGACACTGTAATATTTAGACATGTTGAAAAGCGTTAATAATAAGTTGGGTTTCGTGAAGGGGCCGGCGGCCCGCCTGTCAGATGTCCTTTGGTGGGCTGTTGGGTCCTTAGACTTATATATTTGTGGTGTGTAAGAATCAGTAGAATTAGATTTGTAAACATCTGATCACTTTTGTTGACCTCACCTCTTCATCGGTGCTCCTCCCATCTCTCTGAACATTTCAGACGCCGTCACTATAAAAAGACAAAGCGCTTGAAAGACGGAGAGAGTTCTGTGAGAAGTCGTCTCTGTTATCCAGTCAAAACAAACACACACGTGGAAATATGAGTGAATGGCGACATTGTTCAGCGCCACGTGGCCCACTTTTCCTACTTCTTCCTCTTCCTCCATCCTGCCTGCTAGAGCCATCCCTCCCCACTGTCTCCCAACACCCCCGCCTCCCCCGAACACACACACACACACACACACACACACACACACACACACACTTTCCTCCAGCACTTAAACCCAGCCAAACCATTGTTTTTGTCTTTGCAGCGAAACAGCCATCCTGTCCTTATTTTTGTCCTACTGACGCAGCAGAAAACAAAAGTGGATATTTATCTCAGCATCCAGCTTTTTGTAAACTTCTATGATTCCCAGTATTTGATGTACCTTCCTCTACATGGCCTTCTCCTCACACTCACAGTGTCACATAAATTTAATCAGAAGAATGAACTGTGGGAAGCGTGCTGTATAATCCCGGTCAGTGGCCTCCGTGACCTACTTACACTCGCACTGATAACGGGTCGGCTCACGTCGATCTTATTACCGTCAGTAACGACCTGTGATTTCATTTCAATGCAATGTGACCATGTGCTGATACTTAGAGTTATTGGAACCTTTTTACAGAAAAGGAATAAAATGAGATGTCAAAAATGTGTTTATTGTCTAAACTTGTGATCTTTAATTGAATTATTCACAAAAGTCTATAAAAATAAAATTTAAAAAAGCCCGACGGCATCGGAGATAAACAACTGGACTTCACAGTGGGTAGGAGGGGCTTTTCTCTATGGCATTTTTTCTTGCTATGTCACACCCATCTTAGATGTTTGTAGCCAAAAAGCTCTACTTTGGTCTCATCTGACCTCTGACCTTGTTCCAGTGAAAGTCCCAGTTGTGTTTGTCTAACTGTAGCAGCGTTAGCTTGTAGCAGCGTTAGCTTGTGTGTTGACGACAGCAGAGGCTTTTTTCTTGCTACCCTCCCAAACAGCTGGTGTTGGTGTCGGCACCATCTGATGGTGGTTAGGGAGACTTTCTGGCCCCCAAAATTCAACTGACCTCTGACCTCTCTAGCTGTAGTCTTTGGAGAGTCTTTATCCAGTCCAACCATCCTCCTCACAGTGTGTGGGGTCAGTTTGCAGACATGTCCTCTTCCAGGCTGATGTCTAACATCTCCAGCCTCTTTAAACTTCTTCATTGTTGATCTAACTGTTGAAACTGACATTTTGAACTGCTGAGAGATGTTCTTGTCTCCATTGTCAGATTTGTGCAGCTATCCAACTTTTCTTTGCTCCTCATTGCTGTGTTCTCTGTACTTCATCATGGTGAAGAACATCAGAGAGAATCAGGCCTGTGTCACCTCATATTTATACCCCAAACAGGTGAATATACAGATATAAAGTGGAATATAAGTGGAAATGCATTTCAGTTACCTTTAATCTCAGGATAAACTATTATTTGCCAATAATTGTGTCACACTTGAATACAACATTAGATTTTTGTGAATAATTTGAATTAATGTTCATGTCTGTAGACCATAAAGACATTTTTGCATCTCTTTTCACTCATTGTTTTAGCGGTGCCGGTGATCCTGGAGGTCACTGTTCATGGTTATATTAACGGTGGCTGTGTTTCGTTTTCCCTCTGACTTTAAACTAATCATAACAGGAAGTGTAGTCCTTGGCTATTTAGGGATGGTTTCCATGGTAAACTTTCCCTCGGTGAAATGAAGCAGCGGCGGTGGATCCCGAGTGTTTTATGTTTGTCGTTTCTAAATCTAAGTGGATCTTCTTTCCTGGTGTGTATCCTGTAAATGCATTATGAGCATGTCAGCTGCTCAGAGCCACCGGTGATCAGATCTGGGGTCACTTAGAGTTCTGAAATCAACTCGGTACCAAATCCAAACTATTTGGGTTTCCTTGTGCAGTCTGGTCTGTGGATCCAACTTCCCTGGAGGAACCCGGCTTTGCGTCATTGCTCTCTCTGATTCTTCGCTTTGAAATATTTTACAGTAGCCATGACAGGCGTCATTGTTGCTGTGCAAATGCACCTCCCTATGCTGTGTGTGTGTGTGTGTGTGTGTGTGTGTGTGTGTGTGTGTGTGTGTGTGTGTGTGTGTGTGTGTGTGTGTGTGTGTGTGTGTGTGTGTGTGTAGTGTTGGTTTTCCTGTGAGAGAGCTCTATCTGGCATTTGATCTGTCCAAGTTCCCCACAGCTGCCCACAACCCTCTGTGAGAGGAATAGTACTGTGAAACACACACACACACACACACACACACACACACACACACACACGGGCTGTGACGTTGTCAGATCTCATCCTGCTCCGTTCAGCCTCCAGACAGACAGCCGGTCCGTCTGCTGCCTCGTGGTGAAACTGTGTGAATCAGATTATCTGCTTGTCAAAAACAGTATAATTAAATTTAAAGACAACTATAAACAGGGTTTGTTGTTCTGCTGCCGGTTCAGAGTGAGCAAAGTCTTGTGATGTGGGATAAAGTCGACGCTCTAGAGAAAAATCTATCGCTCGTCTTGTAACGACGACTCTGCTGCACTGAAGTGTCGTGAAACCCTCCTGCCCTCCAGGATTACCATCTCCATACATGTTTCCATCATCTTTGCACATCACCGATGTTTATAAGGAAGTATTTTCGTAGTTGTATTTAAAGTGCTCTTATTTTGAAGGATAACAATGGAAATTCAGTCAGCATTGTGTATTTGTTCTTACTCGTTGATATTAATGGTAATGGTTGTTGCCCGATGAGGTTTTATTGAATTAAAGGTGACACTTCCTAGACTCTCAAGTATTGGGGGACAAAAGGTTTATCTTTCATTTCCAGTATTTTTATCCCAACAAATCTGGGATATGGTGGAATCGCCATCGCCATCGCCACAGCCGCTGCTTCACATTTCCGCTATACCTAAAAAATGGGGAAAGAGAGAAAAAAAATTTGGTTGATTTTGGGAAAGGTGGGTTATGTGTTTTCACCACTAGGGGGAGCGTCATCTCTAAAAGTCTTCAGGTTATAATTTCGCAAACGTTGGGATTAGTCCAAATTTGATGCATATATATGTCTTTTACATCTGTCTAGTATATTTAGTATTTGACTCACTAAGAGGGCTTTTTTAAAAAACAAACAAACACTGGGGTTGGTTTGGTCATTGTTTCGATCGTTGGTCCGATTTTTTTCATATGAATCCACACGAGAAGATCTATCTTTGAATTTTGTCACATTTGACATAAATAGTTAATATTTGACACACTAGACGGAGTTTTTTTGATGAAAAATACTGTTTTCCGGTGTTACCTCCATACTTAAAGTGAGGTGTTTGCTTGTAGAACGCAGGGGGCTGGGGGCGTTTCATGGGTATACCCCTTGCTGGAGCGGAGTGGGCTGGTAGCGCTGTAAACTGATCTGGGGTCAGCCGGCTACATTCTGGTTCCTCTTTCCCTGCTTTATGTGTTATTTCCACATGAATCATTACAGACGACTCCGGAGAGTAACACCCAGACTCACACGTGTTCGGATCAAGTTATTTTAATGCCAGATACTCGGGTTCGGGTTAAACCAAAGTTGTGTTTCTTTCCCTCCAGAATTCTTCCCACACTGCTCTGCTTTGTTTGACAGGACCGCGTCTGTGCCAATATCTCACAGCCATCTTTCAGAGTCCATCACGTCTGCAGCCGGCAGCAAAGACAGAAACCCTCCAGACTGGATGTAGTTCAGCAAGTCTGTCCAGGGGGATTCTGAGGGAAACAACCCCCTATACACACACATACACACACATACACATACACACACACACACACACACACACACACACACACACACACACACACACACACACACACACACACACACACACACACACACACACACACACACACACACACACACACACAGTGGTTCCCTCCTTTCTTTGTGTCTCCTCTCTCAAGCCTTTTTAAACATCCCTCTCCTCCCTCTCCTTCCTCTCCTCTCTCTCCTCTTTCTCCTCCCTCTCCTCTCCTCTCCTCCCTATCCTCTCCTCCCTCTCCTCTCCTCTCCTCTCCTCTCTCTCCTCTCTCTCCTCTCCTTCCTCCCTCTCCTCTCCTCCCTCTCCTCTCCTCTCCTCCCTCTCCTCTCCTCCCTCCCCCTCACAGCTTTATGCTTCTGTCTAAAATCCATTTTAAAGCAGGTGGTTTTGAAAGGCATCATCTGGATGTTACAGCACTCATTGTTTAACATCTGCCTTCACCGCAGAGGCGGAAAGAAGAAATAAAATCATTTTATGAACCTTAGCGATGACGAGGTTCCATGTGTGACAAAGTCTGTAGGTCTTTGATATTTCTTTCTTTCTTCTCGCTCACTTTTCTTCGTCACTTTTCTCTGCTGCATGGAACCCACATGTTCCAGTTCAGCCTGTGTGTGTGTGTGTGTGTGTGTGTTTCTGCATTTTTGTCGGTGTGTGTGTGTCAGTGTTGGTTTCATTTTGTGTGTGTGTGCTAGTAGTGGATGGGACTCACACATGACTCACATGTGTAATGACTCACATTACACGTGTGAGTCAGTGCATGTGTAAATGTTTGTGTGTGTGTGTGTGTTAGCGTGTGGATGTGAGTTTGAGTGTGTGTGTGTGTG